>JARQZK010005215.1:110000-112500 GCA_030704885.1 Cynegetis impunctata
GCATAATATAGAAAATAAAAGTTGAAACATCGCGATAATAATTTTTTGCCGCAGCATTATTGTTCATTAATCTATCCACTGAGCGCTTGAATGCTTTCATCTGTTAATTTTCATACTTTATATGGTTAAACACTTTTTAAAGTGTACAGAATGGGAGTGATTTGCGCAAACCAGATTTCCCAATTTCGGCCGCATTTCCACCCATCTCAGAAAATTATAATATATGGTCCTATAGTTCCAACAGTTAGGACATTCTTTTAGGAAGTTTTCTCTTATTTTCGAATATTTTTTTCGATACCTAAAATCTCAATTAGTTTTTTTGTGTAACCCTCATACTTTTAGCGATCGAAACTTGATGTTTCCTAAAAAAGCAGCCACATGTTATTCTGAATCGAAATACATAATACACCTTGCATATATTTTTTTGACACTGTTGTAAAAAATTGAACAATAAAGCACTTGTTAACTAAAATACAAAGTAGTTGTAATGAAAGATCTGATGATATGAGTTCAACTTAGCATTTGCCAAACTCAATAGTTACCAAAAAAAAAATTTAAAAGAGTAATTATAATGAAGTGGTGTTGAATATTTCAGCCGTGTTATTGAAAAATTATACATTTCAATCACGACCATCTAAATCAAAATGTCTTGAATGTAACTCGACAGAATGTATTTGTTGGAATATTATGAAAAACATTTCAATTGCTCTTCTGATAGCTTTGTAAATAATAATGAAAAAGAAAAACAAATCCCTTGCATAAATCGAGCATTCATATAATTATTATCCAATGAATATTCGAAGAAATAAGTAAGAACTAATAGCTATTTATGTACCAAGTGCGTTATATAGATCCTAACGCCCATCGTAACGCACGTGGTGCATACAAGATTTTGTTTTTCACGAAAAAATTATTTTATTTGAATGAAAAATCGATTTTAAAATCGTTTCATTGCTCCTATAGTTTTCATCTTCCTTCACATACTAGGCATGTCATTTGTTGATATTTTGACGCTTGTGAATATTTTTGTCATCATATTTAGTAAATGTCATTGCTGCTCTCTTTGTGTAGTCTTATAGAAATAATGGAAATAAAAATGAATTTACCCAAGAATATCATAGAAAATGCAGCCAAAGCTGCGAATAATTCATTGCCGGAGAAGTCCAGAGTCGTATAAGAGGATTATGAAGGATTTAATCAATGGAAGTTGCTTCATTTCTCCTCGTACAATGAGCGGGCGTTATGATCCATAATGCCCTCTCATAATGCCTTAGGGCATAATGAGTGTATTCATAGTAACCGTATCTAAGGAAAAAGTAACAAATAATATACAAGTGAAAAATAAAAAAAATTTCTACTCGGAGAGAACAACTAATGTTTGGAATTTTTCAAAAATTTCAAGCATATATTGCTTTTCCATGAATCGGTATACTTAAATAAAAATGAAATTTCTGAGAAGCTTTAGAAACAAAAACGCCAATTCAACTTATTCATTGGATAAACATCTATAAATCCTCAGTTATTCCGGTGCTGTATATTAGTTTCATCGTTCTATTTCTTTTTCCTGAACCTTTTATGCGTCAATAATGAAGTAATTGAATAATATTTTGTCTTCAACTAATGATATTGATCATGAAAAATACTATACTCACGAACATATTCTCTAAGGAGTGCTTCGCCAACCAGCAATTCAGAAAAACCGGAATGAAAAGATTTCTTAACGGCGGATAGAATATCTGAAATCAAGAAAGCCATTATCATTGAATTATTTAATATTATGTGTCCTACTTACCGTCAATGTGAATGGAATTGTATTGACTACTTCTAGGATAAAATGAAATGAGAGTAGTTGTTGCCATACATTACCCTGAAACAAATTTATAAATGAAAATATTTTTTATTTTAACAAAGACTGAAAATATCGAAGAATTCGGCTGATATATTCTCGAATCAACCGACGATAAATTTGTGAATAAATTATTTTGGATGAGATAAGTACCTATGGCTTTTAAGTATGATATACGAATAACTAGTCCTATTGTCCCTGGAAATAATAGATCCTTGCACTCTATCAATTCAGAAACCTACATTGAAGCGCGGGAGAGGTTTTTAAACCCTTTAAAATCTTTATATATAAAAATGAATCCTTATTTCCCTTGGTCCCGCGATCACGCTTGAACAGCTGGACCGATTTCACTAATTCTTTTTTTGTTGTGTTTTTTATTGTCAGAAGAAGGTTGTTATGGAAAAAAAAATAAGAAAATAGCGCGGGAAATTAGAAAATCTCTATATATAAAAATGAATCATTATTTCCCTTGCTCCCGCCATCACGCTTGAACGGCTGGACCGATTTCACTAATTCCTTTTTTGTTGTGTTTTATTGTCAGCAGAAGGTTCTTATGGAAGAAAAAAATAAGAAAATTGCGCGGGAAATTAGAAAATTTGAGAATAATTAAAAACAATATGAAATTATTTCTAAAATTCTTTTTTTGTTGTATTT
>JARQZK010005215.1:117500-135000 GCA_030704885.1 Cynegetis impunctata
TACTTTTCATTTCGCGATGCCTTTGTCATCCGAAGATTCAGCTAGAGCTATTGCCCAATATTTAGAAGACGTTGCAATAAATATTATGAACTGGCCTGCTCGTAGTCCCGATATGAATTCAATAGAACATGTATAGGACATGTTAGATAGACGAATCAAGAAACATCGAGGACAATTACTCACTCTCCAACAGCTCCGAGACGCTCTGGAAGAAGAATGGAATAATATTCCACAAGAGGATATCCAGAGTCTAATTACAGGAATGAATCGACGTTTAGTACCTAGCTGTTATAAGATCTAGAGGAAGTAACACGAAATACTAATTTTTAACACATCTTCTTTCATGTTTCAATTGATATTAAAGATTTTTGATTAAAATGTGTAATTCTCTCTTAAAAATTTCATATCTCCTGTACCGATAAAGATATCGATAAGAATAAACAAACATATATAGTGTATTTTTCAATGTTATTCTGCGATCTATTGCAGTATTACTCTACAGGTCTCTCGAAACCTTGCCACGGCTCTTTCCACGCTAGATTTTGTAAAACTTATCATATTCGCCACTTCTCTGTAGGAATAACCAACATCATGAAGAGCAGCAGCTCTAGCTGAATCTTCGGATGACTAAGGCATCCCAAAATGAAAAGTAGATACGGAATTCAGAAGCCGAATGTTTCGAATATTCACAATGTCAGATAGAACAAGTTAATGAATGCGGAGTGAGTTTCTATTGGGAAACCGAAAGAATCCAAAGCAAACCATCATTGTTGCAAAATGTGTAATGTTTTCTTAAAAAATTCGTATCTCTTCAACCGAGAACGATATCGAGACGAAATAAGAAGCAAAATGTTAAGAATGAATCAGAATCTGCAGAAAAATATATACACTGAAGTTTAGCTTGCAGAATTACTCTACAGGGTGTTACGAACTTCAGGGAAAAATAGTTCTCAGCCATTTTCTTTTATATTTCTACATATGAACTTTTTTTTCAAAATTGAATAACATTACTCAAACTAGAAAAATTTATCTACATTTTGAAAAAAAAAACAATTAAATCGGACTATGGAGAAAAAAGTTATCATACATTAAATTTGATCAAAATTTTGGCTGTCCCGAATTTTAAGTCGGTGGGTGTGTATATATATATATATATATATATATATATATATATATATATATATATATATATATATATATATATATATATATATATATATATATATATATATATATATATATATATATATATATATATATATATATATATATATATATATATATATATATATATATATATATATATATATATATATATATATATATATATATATATATATATATATATATATATATATATATATATATATATATATGTATATATATACAGAATCCTGCAGTGGCGCGGTGTTCCATATCTCTATTTGGGAATCAGATAGAAATCTATATTTCTATAATATTACCTTGTTGCACGAGCTTGAAAAAATAAAAATACTGTCGTTCACACAGAGTGTGAACGACAGTGGACGTGTGAACGCTTCTGGGCGGATATCAACTATGTTTTTTGAAATGGCACCCTATATGTTTTATCACGTTTTTGGTTTCTACATAAAAAATAAAAGGTACTTTGTGTATATCTTCACTTCAAAAATATTGACGGTTTTCGAGATTTTGAGCATGACAGGTTTTTTTTCCCAATATTTGCCACTCAGAATATTTCAAATTATAAAGTTGTGCTAAGTCCAATTGAAATTTATTTTTAGTCAAATATTCTACATTAGTAACTCTCTCAAACGATATATCTGAAATCAACCTGCGATATACAGGGTATGAAAAATCGCTTGCCACATATTAAAATGTTCAGAATCTTCCTTATTTCAAATAGAACACCCTGCATATTATAGATCCATCAGAAGCACCAAGAAATGTCATGAAGTTTACAAGTTTTTCTTTAAACAGCGAAAAACGGCAAATATTCATATTTCTTCGCTATAATCTCAATGAACGGATTATTTCAAAAATAACTTGGCTATGAATATGGCTCAAATTTGAAGATTATGGAAATTATTTTAAATAAACAACTTAAATTTTGATCACTATACGGATTGTGGAAATATTTTCCTTTTTTATTTGAATTCGTCAAATATAAAATTCTGTTATTTCAAAGACATACATTTTTAGGTTCTCGCTCCCCTTCGATGATGCTGTCGCGCCCCCCAAGGGTGACCCCTCCCCAGTTTCGGAATCACTGAACTGAACCATTAAGGAACAATTATTTTAGGTTTCCTTATTCTGAAAAAATAACAAATTCTACACAGAGTTTAGATAAGATGCTCAAAAAGGTTGCCCTGCCCACGAAGGCATATTTGGTCACTACGGCCGTATTTGAATCCCCGTCAAACGTATTCCGTCACGCAGCTCTACCTCGTTGTCTATTTCTGTTGCGTAAACTATATTTTTCAGACGGCTCAAAAAATAGTAGCCTAGTGGAGGTGCTCATGAAATAGGACCTCATCTAATCCATTTACCCGGAAATCGCTCGTATAGCCTAATCATAACATTCACGCCATAATGGGCTGGAGCACCTTCGTGCTCTTGCATTGCATAAACCATATACAAACTGAATATCTGCTAATTCTCTTATTAAAAACTTCTGCATTACTACTAAGTAGCTTTTTTTCGTTAACAAGCAGCACAATTAAATACTGGGCGACTCATAATATTGAGAGCTAATTTTTTTCAACTAGAAACTCAAAAACCTAAATTTTTTACCAGGTTTACTGACTATTTTGTCCTCGATTTGCACATTGAAAAACAAAAAATTAATTCATGAAAAAATTTTCAAATGCATTTTTCTCGAAAATGCTGGTTCCTAGCGAAGTATTAAAGTAACTTATTCGTACAAAAAGCTTCATAGTTTCGAATTTTGGGGTCGAAATTACTAAAAATTAACCACCAAAAAGTTTGAGCTAAATATTTATCAATTGCACTATCCACCTCAAAATATTGCAATAATATTTGGTACATTGAATAGAGCATAAAAAGTTTCGTAGCTGTACTAAATTTTATCTAGTTACCTCTAGAGGTTTTGAAAATATTTACAAAAAACCACCATAAGATCATCACGTTTAACACTCTGTATCTTGAACACGAAGAAGTTGTGGACTCTAGTTCATATGATTTTTTATCTCTATTTTTGGAAGTAGAATACGTGGTTGAAATATTGACGTCTATATATATATATATATATATATATATATATATATATATATATATATATATATATATATATATATATATTGTGGACCACCAGGAACTACATCGATCGATATCTCTGAAACTGAATGTAGGAAGAATTGGAAATTTTGGAAACTGGCTAAATGTGTAAAGGCTTATTCAGTTAAAATATTTTCATTCATTGGACATTTCCGGTTATACCGAAAATAGACCCTAAGTCGCTTATTTTAAATCGGACACCCTATATATTATCACATTTTTGAATTCTACCCAAGATTCTAGGCAGATTTTATGCATTATGTTCTATACCTGAGTCTATGCATTTTTGACATATTTAAGTTTTCATGTCAAAACTGACGATTGCAAGTCCTAACATAATTAACAATTGTTCCTATAGGGAAGACCTTATTAATTACTTTGGGTTAGATTCCTTGTTGAGAAGGACTTACTTCAATAGATTTTGAATAATATTTGGATAACTAATCATACACGGAGAAAACTGATAAAAATCAATTTTTTCAAATGGAATCCTCCATTTCTCTTATTTAGTTGTATATAGCATCAAAAATTAAGGTAACTTTGTAAAAGGTTATCTATTCCTGAAATTTTTAGTTTTCGAAATATTGCCAATGCTATACTTTTATATGGCGATTTTGCATTCAATCAACAATAAACAATTAGTATAGCCACTACCGTATTTGATATTTAAAATCATCGTAATATCACCCTGGTTAGATTATACAAACGAGTATTATATAAACTTATTTATTATTTATGGACAATGTGATGAAGTTATTTCAAGAACAAGTGATACAATTGTGACACCGTATCACGTATCATCATATATATATATATATATATATATATATATATATATATATATATATATATATATATATATATATATATATATATATATATATATATATATATATATATATATATATATATATATATATATATATATATATATATATATATATATATATAATATACATATATGTATATATATATATATATATATATATATATATATATATATATATATATATATATATATATATATATATGTATATATATATATATAAATATTAAATGATAAAAATATTTAATTTAGATGCAGTAAATGCATGATATTTTATTCTTTGAACAACCGATACTTTGCAAATCTACGTTAATTTCGAGAAAAAAAAAGGAAACTTTCAGTATTCCGACTCACAAAACGAAACAATTTCAAAACACATACATAAGTTAACTACTATTTTTCATGAAAAAGAATTTACTTCAACCAAAAAAAGTTTAGAATTTTTATTTTGAAAATAAAAGAGGTAGTAATTCGTCCTTTCACATGAAGGAGTGAAATACCTTTAACACTCTATCTTCATATTTGGAGTTAAGCATTTTTAGTTCGCACCCTCGCAATGTAACCATTCTCTTGCATTGCTGTTCGCACAATGAAATTTCTTCATGGATGAACGAATCTATTGAATTGCGCTGGAGTGCTTTGTTACTAGTAGAAGATAATATCAATTTGCGATGAAATAACTCAGCAAGAGGTCGAAAGAGAGTCTTTCAGATTTCTATATGAGCAATTTTCCTTAACCAAATCAGGTAAACTGTGATAAGGCCCGTATTATTATTTCTCTCAACAGGAAAAAAATTATAACTAGAATCGAAGCAAAAAATGTTTGGTTTCACTATTTGGGAAGAAGATTACCTATACTTATGGAAACAGTTGTGCTGCTTGCCTTGATTATGATTTCATGTGAGTGATCATTATCGAACATATATCAAGATAATTTAACTATATATAAGCCTAAAAATATAGTACAATAAAGGGTTTCTATAAGTCACTTAAGTAATTTTTTTTTTTGATAATTTTTGTACAACCATATACAATTGGAGCTAAAATCTTTGAGTACGTACAAAAAGTTCCGAAGTTCGACTAAGGCTTTTTTTTTTGGAGAGACCATTTTACTCAGTAGCAGAATTTTATTTTGTAACTGAATTTCACAATGTACCATGGACCCTTGAGATCCACATCTAGTAGCAAAATATTTTTCTATTTTGTTCCTCTATTTTAATAGATTCTTGTTTTGTTCAACTACCTATTGAAAGTGTGTTTTGTATGATTAGTTATCATTGTTAAATTTTATTTTTAATTTTTTATATGTGCTTTGTCGACATAATATTTTAATTTTATAGAAAAATAAAGCTATTTCTCTCTCTAATTAAATTAGTTAACATTAGTTACATTATTTACATAATTTTTTGTATTAGTAACGTGAATAATGAAGTGAGTGAAATTTGAATTCTAAGGTGAAATATATGTGAGTATTATCATATATTGATGCTATATATATATATATATATATATATATATATATATATATATATATATATATATATATATATATATATATATATATATATATATATATATATATATATATATATATATATATATATATATATATATATATATATGTATATTGAATTAGATGTTATTGATCCAATATCATCAATAACATTTCTCTTTTGGCCGTTTGGTTGTAATAGCATGATTTTTCTTCAATTTTCCAGCAAATTTTTGACCCATCACTCACGGTACATTTGAAAAAAAAATCATCCAAAATATTTAATGACTTTTTGAATTTGTGCTTCGTAATTATTGATACCAGATTATATTTGATTACGAAGTATTTACAAACTGTAAAATTGAAATTTATCGAATGTAATTCATTCTTAAGCCTATATTGAATTGTTATTGAATCAATAATTTGATTTTCACCCTTTCAAACCCATTACCTATCTGATTCATTTTGTATTATATTCATACATTTGGTTGAGATAGCGAACGTAACTGTAAATATGATCAAAATATGATACTTTCGATTACTAATTCAGAATTTATTACTGAAAATTTATTCCAACATAACCATACCTTCCTCATTAGTCAATCCAGTTACTGATTAAAGCTTAAAAGTCTGTGGTACTACCGATTAAATAATAGTTACCCAACTGAATAATGATTTGCTCATACGAATGGCTCTGTTAAGTTAAACTAAAATGAAACAGTTCTAAAACCAAACATGCGGTAATAGGGTCTTCAGTTAAATGTCAAAAACTTGTTAACTCGAGATATTCGGTGACTACAGAATGGAATAGAGTGTGGATTATGGCTGAGAAACGTTATTTTTTACTAATCTCTTTAGATAGATGCTTTACATAATAGCTAAAACATAATTGTGTATGAAAAATCCACAACTCAATTATAGGTATAATTGAGTAGTGGATTTTTTATATACAATTATGTTTTAGCTATTATGTAAAGCATCTATCTAAAGAGATTAGTAAAAAATAACGTTTCTCAGCTATAAACCACGGTTTTTATTGTAATAGAATAAGGTATATACCTTAATTCTGCCTACTTTTTCATTTGTTTTTTCATCTTTAATATCTGCTCATAATGATAAAAGATAAACAAATTGCAACTGCAGCAAAACAGAGTTATGTGAATTATTTTTAAGTGTGGTAATTATACTTCTATAGACAAAATCTTAGACCAACTGAATTCGCTGAATACCAGGTAACTGATCAAAAGACAGGATGTATTCTTTTATTATGGAACTTGAGCATAATCAACAACTCAGTATATGTGAAGTCATTTTCGAAAAAAGATCAAGATTTTATAAAATATAATATAAAAAGATTCAATAGAAACTCTTCTATCACGAAAATTTTAAATTTACAAGAGTCTTCATTTCATGATAGTATTGGCTATATATAGATATATATATATATATATATATATATATAAAAATATATATATATAAATATATATATATATATAAATATATATATATATATATATATATATATATATATATATATATATAATTTTCTAAATAAAAGTAAAAAAGCGCCTTCTCTTGAAATGTGGAAATAAAGCGCTTACCACGTATTTGCATAATTCATTGTTAATTGAGAAAGCTTATGTAACTAGCCTTACGCTGATTAAATATCATTATTATTATTATTGATAATTATTATTCTCCAAGGATTTTATTTGTTTGAACTGACATAATAAAAAATGTAACACATTCCTATTTCTGCTCAAATGTTCTCTCTAGAGTTTATCGATATTCTTTAATTACTGTTAAAATTTCCAATTATTCTATTCCATTATCATTATTTGCTCTATAATAGAATATTTATATTTACTTATTGATCATGACTGAACTTTCATTCTGTAATTATATTTCACTAAGACAAACCTCTTCATAAAAACGAATGCAAGTTCGTAACGTCAAGTTAGTTCTACATAAAATCTTGTGCTGTACCCTAGTTTTATCAGATCTCTCTTCCTATTAATAAATATTATATTATCGTTTGAAAGCTTTTTCTATGACTGAATAACATAATTCGTGTTCACTTTATTATAAGTTCATCACAAATAAATGTGTCTTCAATAAAATTCTTCTTAAATTATATATATATATATATATATATATATATATATATATATATATATATATATATATATATATATATATATATATATATATATCAGGGCGGCTAGTCAAAGGAGGCTAAGGAGGCTAAGCCTCCTCAATGATATTCCGTGTATCACTAATATATATATATATATATAATATATATATATTTATATATATATATATATATATATATATATATATATATATATATATATATATATATATATATATATATATATATATATATATAAAGATATATATATATATATATATATACATATATATATATATATATATTTATTCGAATAGTTGTTGCCTGTGATCTATTTTTAAACTCTTGATAATTATTAGCAATAACAGGCTGGTTGAATCTTATTTTGTTTGTTGTACTTTTTTCATCTTCAAATTTTCAATCCAATACTTGGCTACGCCGTTCTGATGAGGACCAAAGAGTCCGAAACACGTGTCAACGGCTGCTTCCATATAAGCGTCTATACCGATAATTCTACTCCACTTCTTTAATGTTTTCCCATGACTCATTTCTTTGTTGTTAGATAAATAGTACCCTTTTATTATTATTTTCAAACATTGCGTAGGTGAGGGTTTCTTTGGTTTCCCTTACCATCTGGTGATAACAATTTTGAATGTTAATATTGAACTGAATAGCATATACTAAGCAGCCCTGTTTTTTTCAATTTTTTAAATCAATAAATGTCAAAGAAATTTCAATTACGAATATCATAGTGGAACGTCAAAATTTTTTTATTAAAATCGAGTTTTTCAAGATTCAACCAGCCTGTTATTGCTAATAATTATCAAGAGTTTAAAAATAGATCACAGGCAACAACTATTCGAATAAATAATTAAATATTGCAAGCTGAAAATATGGCAATGATCCTAAACTTAAGCTGAGGGTTTTAAACTTTGTTATAACTGTAAGTACCCCTTTTTAAAAGATTTGAAATTCTAAATAAATAAAAAATTTCATTGAAAACGGCTACTTTCATATAAACGAACTATTCCGATAATTTTGCTCTACCTATTTAATATTTTCCAGCAACTAATTTCATTGTTATTGTTTATTTACTCGTTCTTAGATCTCGCGGATAGCATTAATCGCCTCCGTGGCAAAGTTTGACCAAATCTCCCATACCGGAGAGTTCAGACAATAAACCACAATTATGTGATTATCTTCCGTATCTAAGGATTTTGTTTGTTGTACTTTTTTCATCTTCAAATTTTCAATCCAATACTTGGCTACGCCGTTCTGATGAGGACCAAAGAGTCCGAAACACGTGTCAACGGCTGCTTCCATATAAGCGTCTATACCGATAATTCCACTTCTTTAATGTTTTCCCATGACTCATTTCTTTGTTGTTAGATAAATAGTACCCTTTTATTATTATTTTCAAACATTGCGTAGGTGAGGGTTTCTTTGGTTTCCCTTACCATCTGGTGATAACAATTTTGAATGTTAATATTGAACTGAATAGCATATACTAAGCAGCCCTGTTTTTTTTCAATTTTTTAAATCAATAAATGTCAAAGAAATTTCAATTACGAATATCATAGTGGAACGTCAAAAATTTTTTATTAAAATCGAGTTTTTCAAGATTCAACCAGCCTGTTATTGCTAATAATTATCAAGAGTTTAAAAATAGATCACAGGCAACAACTATTCGAATAAATAATTAAATATTGCAAGCTGAAAATATGGCAATGATCCTAAACTTAAGCTGAGGGTTTTAAACTTTGTTATAACTGTAAGTACCCTTTTTAAAAGATTTGAAATTCTAAATAAATAAAAAATTTCATTGAAAACGGCTACTTTCATATAAACGAACTATTCCGATAATTTTGCTCTACCTATTTAATATTTTCCAGCAACTAATTTCATTGTTATTGTTTATTTACTCGTTCTTAGATCTCGCGGATAGCATTAATCGCCTCCGTGGCAAAGTTTGACCAAATCTCCCATACCGGAGAGTTCAGACAATAAACCACAATTATGTGATTATCTTCCGTATCTAAGGATTTTGTTTGTTGTACTTTTTTCATCTTCAAATTTTCAATCCAATACTTGGCTACGCCGTTCTGATGAGGACCAAAGAGTCCGAAACACGTGTCAACGGCTGCTTCCATATAAGCGTCTATACCGATAATTCTACTCCACTTCTTTAATGTTTTCCCATGACTCATTTCTTTGTTGTTAGATAAATAGTACCCTTTTATTATTATTTTCAAACATTGCGTAGGTGAGGGTTTCTTTGGTTTCCCTTACCATCTGGTGATAACAATTTTGAATGTTAATATTGAACTGAATAGCATATACTAAGCAGCCCTGTTTTTTTTCAATTTTTTAAATCAATAAATGTCAAAGAAATTTCAATTACGAATATCATAGTGGAACGTCAAATTTTATATTAAAATCGAGTTTTTCAAGATACAACCAGCCTGTTATTGCTAATAAATATCAAGAGTATATATATATATATATATATATATATATATATATATATATATATATATATATAATATTGGATAGTCAGCATTCAGCATATTCATATTAATCAAAATCATATTATTTTATGCACCTACCTTCCTTTCAACCTACATTATATAATATAATTTATTAATTTAGATAGGAGGTATTTACATTTACTGCATTTCATTCATTTCAAGATTTGTGGCAACGCTGCGGAAGGCTTAGAAAGGTATATTCTCAACGTTCATTATGCCTGCCACAGGAAAGCAAACAACGGTGCAAATACTCCGAATGAATACTTCATTGCAATAGAAAAGCAAAACACATGTAAATGGCAACACGTATAGGAACCCAGTCTAATACAATGTCGACCAATCACAACTATAGAATTTCGCGCGACATCGAGTGAATTCGTTGAAAAGCTGAATCGTAGTGTGATCGTAGTTACTAATGGCAGCGTGTTTACTTATATTGCTCGCGTATTGTTTTAAAATGAGATTGGTTACTGAAGTTAATTTCAAAAATTTCAATGGTGACTTAGTGGAATATCTGTTATCCCATAACTTTAGTGCAATAAGTTATGAGGATAAAGTTTTGATAAAAACATTGCGACCTACCCCTGAATTAAACAATTTGGTGCAGCGTAACAGACAACAAAACCGCGGTTTTAATACAAGGAATTATGAGAGTCATCCTTGCCTAACCGGATCACAGGTAAAAAATAAATTATTTTGTTGGCAGTATTTACTTCTTACTAGTGAAAATGTCTCTGTTTCGGGACGCTTAGGATTTGAGGATTTAATTCTATACCTAGTTGAAAGTGAGGAATTTTTCACCGATAAAGTAACTTTAAATACAGCACGCGGATTAATATCTTACTTACAAGATAAGAAATTTATATATTTTTTAAACATCTTTAAATTAATTTTTGAACAAACAGAAATAGTTTTTCAAATCTTACAGCACAAGTTTTCAGATGTAATTTACTCACGAAATCGGCTCAAGTTTCTTTTGGAAAAAATTTCAGAATTTCGTGCAGAAGTTTATTTTAAAAAACTATTTTCTGTATTTCAAACTACTGATGATACGACTCAATTTAGCCCAAAACGAAAGAAATTCACTTACGCAGATATGGAGCTTCACTATAAGAAAATATTTTATGAAATTTTGGATACTGTTAGGGGTCAAATAGAAATAAGGTTCTCTGATTTGAAAGAACTGCATTTCTTCGACTTACTCAATAAAAATTTGCTAACCGGATTTTCGGCTAATTTTCCAGATAACTTTTTGGAAAATTTATGTCAAAATTACACTTTTTTTTGATAAGGTGGCCATAAAAAGTGAACTGTGTGTTGTTTATAATGAGAATGAAATTTTGGGGCAAAATGAAAATCATGTGAGGACTATTAAATACCTTTTTGATAATGATTTGAATCAAGATTTACCCCAACTTTATAAACTCTTCCACTCTTAAGAGAATTAAAACATATTTACGAAATTCAATGAGCCAGGATTGTTTGAAAAATATTAGTTTGTTGTCTATTGAAAAGGAATTGGTAAAACTTTTGGCGAAAGACAAAAAATTTTATGAGGATATCATAGATCCATTTGCTAACGTTAAAGATCGCAGAATCCCGCTAATCTTAAAAAATATATAATAACTTTTTATTTGCTCTCACCAGCTGTTAACAAATTCGTTAAGTAGGTAGGTAGGTACCTATTTTGTGAAAGAAAAAAAATTTGATGAATAGATGAATTGATTAATTGGCTGAGAAGAGTTTTTGTGAATATTGTAAATAGGAGTTGTAGGTCTCAAGGTGGATACTCGAAAGTGAAAACAAATTAATAGCTTAGGGTGCTTGTTTTACTTTGATTTTCTTTAAATTATAAGGCGGTTGACCTTGAAAACCTAAAAATTTTCGCCTATGGTGTATTTTTTAACACCTCTTGTAGCCTCCTCAAACCAAAACCTCACGAGCCGCCACTGATATATATATATATATATATATATATATATATATATATATATATATATATATATATATATATATATATATTATGGAGTATATCAAAAACTGTGAATATCTCACAATATTTAAGTTTAGTATATACATTCTTTGACAATAAACCAATTATAACGAATTGCGATTTCAGTTAATTAGGTATGTTTATCATTATCGACTAAAATTGAAATAAATTCGTTCTGGCATATATTTTTCGCTTAAATTATAATGACATTATTCTATTTTAAAAATTGTATACTATTCTTGAAAAACTGAATTTTTATTCACTGAACCGTTAATTTACTTACCTTATAGCCGAGATAAGCCAGCAGCAGCGCTTCAGTGAGACTAATCACAGCAAGAATTACCTGTACAACCCAAAGTTCAAAAGGGCGATTCACCCAGATTATGGCGTCCCAGTTGATGATTGGATTTTCTTGGAACTTTTCCTCTGTCAAATTGGCAGATAAAATGTATTCTGTCTTGTTACCAGGAATACATCCGTGGCTGAAACAGAAAATTATTTATAGTCAATTATCCTTTTAATCATTAACTAAACTTGGAATGTTTAAATATTTTAAATATGAAGAATAGCAATTATATTAGAAAAGTTACCCAAAACTTCAGGATATTAGAAAATTCTGATAGACCACCAAATAATTGGCAAGAAGTCTAAGAAAACAAATTATTTTCCTCGAATATACAAACTGAAACCGTGAATCGTTTATTTGAACAAAAGATAAACTAATAACAATAATTTAATACCTACCTGCTCTCTTGTTACACATTTCGTTGGAAAAAAAAATTTTTTTTCGAAGCTGAAATTTTTTTTTCGAACAAATTGTGTACTTACCAAGAAAGCAGACATTTATTAAATTATCATAAGTTGTAACTCTTGTTCAAATAAACGATCATAAAATCACATTTTGATGGAATAAAAAAGAGAAATATTTCTGCTTCAACAAATAAAAAGCTACCGTAACGAGTGAAGTAAGAAAGAGGTGCCAGTCGTGCATAAGAAAGAAGAGAGGACAGTTCGAACAAAATTTATAACTAGAAAAAAGTTATATATTAAATTATTGTTAGTAGTTCAACCTTTTGTTCAAATAAACAATCATAAAAATAATAGTTTTTTATGTACCTACCAAGTGCGTTATATAGATCCTAACGCCCGATGGGCGTTAGGATCTAGTAACGCACGTGGTGCATATAAAATTTCATTTTTCACGAAAAAATTATTTTATTATAATGAAAAATCGATTTTAAAATCGGTTCATTGCTCCTATACTTTCCATTTCCTTCTCATAGAAGGCATGCCAATTGTAGATATTTTGACGTTTGTGAATATTTTTGTCATCATATTTAGTGTCATTGCTACTTTTTTTGTGTAGTCTTATAAAAATAATGAAAATGAAAATGTATTAACCCAAGAATATCATAGAAAATGCAGCCAAAGCTGCGAATAATTCATTGCCGGAGAAATACAGAGTCGTATAGGACAAGGATTATGAAGTATTTAATGAATGGAAGTTGCTTCATTTCTCCCCGTACAATGAGCGGGCGTTATGATCCATAATACCCACTCATAACGCCCTAGGGCATGATGAGTGTGTTTATAGCAACCATATCTAAGGTAAAATCGACAAATAATATACAAGTGAAAAATAAAATTATTTTCCTCACTCAAGTCCGAACGATTTTCGTCTTTCTGAAGGAATATCCGCAATTGAAGCGGATCTTAAGTAAAGAAATTTCTAAATAGAATAACGCTCTCAATTGTTGTTACTTTTTTCAATATTGAATTTTTAAGTTGATTCATTTTCATAAAATCACTAATTTAGTGGAATAAAAATCCTCGTATGCGCCAACAATTGGTACCAACAGTTGTAACGGAAACTATTAACTATCTGAACAAGCACACATTATAGGGTAAAACTAGGTAATACGCCTCAGTTGACAAAACGCCCCACTCGTCTAGTACGCACACTAACAAAGATACATCAAAGCACCCCAAGCGCGCGAGTCGCTTAGAGTGGTCCAACGTTATGGCTTACAAGTGCACATGTTATTTCGTATTAGTTTGAAAAATATTGAAAAAAGTAGTTTTTTGGTATTCGGACAATTTGTGGTAAGTATCATGATTTTTTTTTATTGAGTGATGAATATATTTTCCGTGTTAAACTCACTTGCACTGTTATAAAATACATAAAAACACCTATCATTTCTTGTTGCTTCGAACGTTATAACTTTAAATCTGTAGCTTTAACATCGGTGGGGCGTTTTAAAAATCGAAATTGATAATACGCCCCACTATTTGTTCTGTAAAATGCCCCAGTACCTGCATCACGTTTATACTAAATAGGTTTAGTATTTTTTACAGAAAATGAAGCTCAAATACAAGAGAAAAACGTTACCAGCGTCATGGAGCGCAGAAGATTTAGATGAAGCCATGCGACGTGTCCGTAGCAGAGAAATAGGGTAAATTAAGCTTCGAGGAATTTCAAAATACCATCGAGAACCTTGAAAAGACACCTTATCTCTGGTGAGTCCAAAGGACCCCTTGGACGGAAGCCAGTTTTTTCGATAGAATATGAGAAGTTAGTGACCCGTTTTAAAATACTAGAAAGGTTGTATTCGCTCCGGAAAGAAAAGATGTAAATAATTAATGGCATTCCAACTCGCTGAAGAATTCAATATCAAAAACCCATTTTTAGAAAATTCGGAATTAGCAGGAAATATATGGTTTGCAGAAGTTATGACTTGTAATCCAGAATTAAGTAAAAGAAAATCGGAAGGCTTTTCACTATCTCGAGTCTACGGAGTCAATCGGAAGGACGTCCAAGAATTTTTTGATTTATTTTATGTCTTGTGGGTCACCTATCAGTTACGTAACACCCAAAATGGGTTTTTAGTAAGATTTATCAAAGAGACTGATTTCTGAGTTCAATATATGTGTTATTGTTTTGTCCAAAAATGTTATGAATACTCTGGGGCATTTTGTAAAAGGTGTGAGGCGTATTACCTGAAGGTCGCTTTGCAAAACGCCTCATCTTGGGTTTAAAAAAAAATAGAATATTGCGAAGTCTGTAATTACTGATATTGTTATATAATTGCCATATTGTAGCCAAAGAACCAAATGATGGTCCAAAATAAAAAACTTGATTATATATTTTATTTTTGTCGTTTTATTACACTTAAAAAAAAAGTGGGGCGTATTACCTAGTTTTACCCTAGAATATTATGTTGAAAATTGGGCTTTTACAGATATCAATAAAAAACTTATGAAGGTTTGAAGGCGGAATTTTGAGAAATTTGAGAAAAAAGATTTTAAAAATTTTATCGCCTTAACCGTGAGTCTTATGACCCAGGGTCCAAAGAGAAAAGATAGCAAATGACCTGAACAATACCTCAAAAAATGTTAGTGCTTCATGTGCCGAACACTATATATATATATATATATATATATATATATATATATATATATATATATATATATATATATATATATATATATATATTTATTCGAATTGTTGTTGCCTGTGAACTATTTCTAATCTCTTGAAAATTATTAGCAATAACAGGCTGGTTGAATCTTAAAAAACTCGATTTTAGTAAAAAGTTGACGTTTCGCCACGACATTCGTGGCTTTATCAAAACTTTTGAAAAAATTGAAATTTATTTGACATTTATTGATTTGAAATAATTTGAATAGAAATAGACTACTGTTTCACTAAAATTTTTTGGCTGTGGCCGTTCTTTGTTATTTATTACATGCTATTCAGTCCAATTTGAATGTTAATATTGGACTGAATAGCATGTAATAAATAACAAAGAACGGCCACAGCCGAAAAATTTTAGTGAAACAGTAGTCTGTTTCTATTCAAATATTTTCAAATCAATAAATGTCAAAGAAATTTCAATTTTTTCAAAAGTTTTGATAAAGCCACGAATGTCGTGGCGAAACGTCAACTTTTTAATAAAATCGAGTTTTTTAAGATTCAACGAGCCTGTTATTGCTAATAATTTTCAAGAGATTATATATATATATATATATATATATATATATATATATATATATATATATATATATATATATATGAGAATCCTGAGTAAAGTAGAAAGTGAAAATACGATATCCTACAAGACGTACCATAACTGACAATTCATCGTTCTTGATCACCAATATAATATATCAATTTCATCAGAAAATCTCGTGTGCATCGCAATTCTCTTCTTCATACTAGCTATTTCAAGTATTTCTTGATAGGCGTTTTTCAACTTGAAGAACACAAAAAAGGATATCTCTTTTCAGATATATCCTATAATAAATTATCTTATAATCAATATCGCATACTTACTTATTGATGATATAACACTAAATTTCTGGAATAGTTACATATGTCATTGAAATAATATGTTTAATATTTTTGTTTTCACTGTTAATTTCAATTATTTCTCAGTTGTTGACTTTAAATGTTACATCGAAGTATTCACTTCATCGATGGTTCTCTAAATTATGAGTTTGTTTGAACACATGATCAAAGCTCATATGTTTCGCTACATTTTTCGTGCTAAAAAACTGTTCATGTCATAGCAGCTGTTGGTTCTTGATAGGGCCCAGCTGAGGCCAGAATTGGAAAACTGCTATTATTATTAGAGCTCTGCACCAAAGCACTCCTAACAACTGCTTGACTTAATTTAAAATCATTGCTCATGCAATTGCTCATGCAATTTAACATCGATGGAAGGTTGCCGAATTGTTTCTTTCTCAGATTTTATCATAACTGGTGTACTGCAGCTATTGCCTTTATAAGCCCATCAGCAGAATTCAATCGTCACCACACAAAGTATACAGATAATACACACCAATATACCGTGCATATCCCAAAATCCCGAGCATCTATCTATCAGAAAGAGTTTTCTTAAAGAAACCACAAACCGATGGGTTGCTTCAGAAGTTTGCTTTGACTTGTAGCGGTTCAAATCCAGAATAAATCTTAATTTGTTGAGATTCTCACGGAATGCATAAGACGCATCATGAGCTTTTTCCGATGTATTTTAATCGTGGCTTTCTTTAATGAGTAAAGCGAAAGAAAATTGCGCTTCTCAAATGTCACGAGATGATTTCAACAAATGGCTATGAAAACCACTGCAAGTTATAGAAAACCGAAATATCTGAGAGTAGAGCGTACAATTGGTTTTCGGTTCGGACCAATAATGCATTGAGGTATGCAAGAAAAACTGGTGTGGCAATGCATGCAAAACACTAGCCGTTA
>JARQZK010005215.1:140000-146977 GCA_030704885.1 Cynegetis impunctata
TAGAATAATGTTGGAAAAATCATATACAAATTGTCACCTCTAAAACAGCCAGCCTTTTTTTTCATGAACTCATTATCTATTGATTGAATAATTTATTGTATTTTATCGTCTAGGGCAGCCGATCAGATTAATTTAAAAAAAAATCGATCGTTCGAAAAATTGAGCGAGTCAGATTAAGGCAAGTTTAAGTATATGCAGAAGAGTATGTATTTCACTAATTTGACACCTTGACATTCTCGAGCACGCTTAAATTTTAATTTTTAATTTGAATGAAATATCACGATTTTTTTTTGCATTTTTGAATAACGGCCATTAGTTTTGGTATCGTACGGTCACCCCTACCATGCAAACCGGCAGATTAAGTTACCTTCGTTATCAGGGACATGTGGGGATGTATAAACTATTAATATCTGACGCGCTCGCGTATTTCTATATAACGAATTGTTTTTACATTGTTGAAAATCTGCACATGTTTTCCCATCCAGTGGAATGGCATACATCATATAACCTTTATTTCGTTTTGGCATCTAATCTTCATAATTCTAAAGGTCCCCACGACGCGCATGTAAATCCCCATTTAGCATCTCGGGCTCCCCTACTATAACAAAATCTATGGATATGTGAATCTTCCATTTAGAGAAGTAATTTCGTAATTATTTTAGCTAATATCCTGTATTCTGAGTACATTAAATTTGAAATTATTTTTTTCAGTTTTGTAGGGAAAATTTCCAAATGAAATCCTCCATTGATTTGAGAAAAAAATTAAGTAAAAAAAACTGAATTTATAACATCAAACGACTGTTCGACTTATCTTCACTGTCTCAAAATTTAGCGCAAGTAATTATATTCAGGAGTGAACATCATTTGATATATAATAAATTCCACTGATACATTTCATGTTTATATGAAAATGACGATATTTGTCATCTTAAACATTGCTTATTGATATGGTGGACATAATGTAGGAACAATAAGAAATCAATAATGAAATAATTCATACTGATATATCATATTTATGATTGGAGAACAAGTAAGATCTGAGTCGAGATCTATTTATGAATGGAAACATATCATTAATATTAGATTCAAATACATTATTAACTTTTTAGTTGATCAGAACTATTTTTATTTGTTAGATTCAGGGAATTAATTTAGTTTGAATGAGGAATTCATTACTGGGATAACTGTAAAAATCGTGTTGAAATTTCAATTTTTTCAAAAGTTTTGATAAAGCCACGAATGTCGTGGCGAAACGTCAACTTTTTAATAAAATCGAGTTTTTTCAGATTCAACAAGCCTGTTATTGCTAATAATTATCAAGAGATTATAAATATATATATATATATATATATATATATATATATATATATATATATATATATATATATATATATATATATATATATATATATATATATATTCTAATGGTTTTTGGTTAAGAAATTGGCTATTTGGACCTCCCGTAATTTCACAATTTGCGACCGTTCGTAACGTGTTATTTTCATTCTACTAACAAAATTTCAAAATTTCATGTAGGATATTTTTGTCATCGATTCAATTAAAGAATGCGTATATATATATATATATATATATATATATATATATATATATATATATATATATATATATATATATATATATACAGGGTGATTCATTAAGAGTGGCGACCGGCCGTATCTCGGAAACCGTATTTCCTAGAATTTGGGAAAAAAAATTCTTATATGCAAATCTGCCCTAAAAAAATGATTAAAAATGTTTTTGAGTCCATAGTTTTCCGCAAGGTGGCGCAAACTACCACATATAAAATCTAATTGGATTGTTTACGAAATATTCCCCAATTTAGGCTGGTAAAAAATATCAAATTTAGAAACTACTGTCCTAATTTCACAACTCTTGTTAGAGTCATTTTTCTGTATTACCTAGTCTGAAATGGTGGGGGAAGTTCGATTTCTTTGACATAAAAAAACTGTAACTCCATAATGCATCAACCAATTTTCGAAAACGTAGACTCTAGGCTAAGAGTATTGAATGTAAACTTCAGTAACAAATAACACTTTTAATTTTCTAATCGGCAACTAGAGGGCGTTATGTAACACCTAGCTCTATTTATGAGTTTTTTTGGGAAATTTCAAATGCAATGCTATAAATCTAACTAGCTAACAAAAAGCCAAATTTGATGACTTATTGACCTGTTAAAACCGCGAACTGATATCTCCTTTCATTCCAAAGATATTGGCATTTTTTATGAGTGTTGATGATTGTTGGCTCGCCCTGTAAGGTGGAAGAGAAATTATTTTGCTAAAATTGTTTTGAAAATAAAATAACAAGTAGAAACGCATCACCAAAATATTTATTAACACTACATAATGAAACAAAACTAAGGAAGCTACTCATAACAGAAATTTACAAAACGCTTCCACTATCTCATTATTTTAAATACTCAAAATGCTTGCCATTATTTGCTTTGAACTATTTCGGATAAAAATTTTTGGGTAAAAATTCAATCCCAAATCTCTCAAACGTTCTCTTATAGTTTTATGTTCATGGAGGAGTGATTCATATTACGAATGATGTTAAACTGTTGAGAGGATGTTTCAAAAGTCAGCAAGTTACCTATGGAAATGACACCAATGTTTTATGATTGTTTACTTTTGAGTTTTCATTGCTGTCAAATTTATTCTGACTGTTTGCAAACTAACTCTTTTATAATGCATTTTTATTCAAATGGAGAGGTATATGATATGCCCAGTATATATTTTGAAAGTCAACAAAATGAAGTAATTGCTGAACGAAAGTAGGTATGCGATACGATATCCTGAAAGACGGCGTCATTCTCGGAAATTATTCAAAAGATTGGCACAAAGATTGCGAGAAACGGTAATGTTCAACCTGTCGCATTAAGAAATAGGATACGTAGAAGTCGCAATGAAGAAAATGTTACTAACGTATTGGTGTTAGTTAAGTCTGAACCCCCTTTGGGTATTCGAAAAATTGCAAGAGATCTAGGATTGAATTATTCTTCGGTGCAAAAAATATTAAAGGATAATAAAATGCACCCTTATGATATTATTTCACAACAGTATGAAATTAGCCCAGACAAAAATTGTAGATCAGATAATTATCTATAAAAAATTTCAAAATACTTTTTCTTCTAAGAGTCGCCGTTTTTGAGATATAACGATTCAAAAAGTTGAAAGAGTTGTAATTGTCATAATATGCACGTTTCAACGTCACCTTTCAGCTAGTGTTTTTTTGCATTTCTTTCAACTTTCTGAATCGTTAATCTCAAAAAGAGTGGCTCTGAGGAAAAAATTTATGAAATCGTTTTTTATAGATAATTAGGTGATCTACAATTTTTGTCTGAACTAATTTCATGATAAAACTTACTGCTTTGCTGAAAATCGCAAAAAAACCCTTTTCATGATATTCGAACCCGAGTAAATTTTTTTGCACGTATCAGATCGATGAAGACTTTTCAGATTTCATTTATAATGGTGTTTTGACCAATCCTACCAATTTTCAGATGGGTGCGAATTTTTATAACTTCACTCCTATTTTTTGGTCTAATTTGACCGGACTAGTTTTGTTCCATTATGTAATGTTGATAAATATTTTAATGATGCGTTTCTACTTGTCATTTTTTTTTCAAAACAATTTTAGCAACATAATTTCTCTTCCACCTTACAGGGCGAGCCAACAATCACCAACACTCATCAAAAAATGCCAATATCTTTGGAATGAAAAGAGATATCAGTTCGCGGTTTCAAAGGTCAATAAGTCATCAAATTTGGCTTTTTGTTATCTAGTTAGATTTATAGCATTACATTTGAAATTTCTCAAAAATAATCATAAATAGAGCTAGGTGTTACATAACGCCCTCTAGTTGCCGATTGGAGAATTAAACGTATTTTTGTTATTTGTTACTGAAATCTACATTCCATACTCTTTGCATAGAGTCTACGTTTTCGAAAATCGGTTAACGCATTATGGAGTTACATTCTTTTTTATGTCAAAGAAAGAGAACTTCCCCCACCATTTCAAAGTAGGTAATACAGAAAAATGACTCAAACAAGAGTTGTGAAATTTGGACAGTAGTTTCTAATTTTGATATTGTTTACCAGCCTAAATTAGTTAATTTATATTAACGACCTCCCAAAGAATATTGACTGCCACACTGTACTATATGCAGATGATATTACACTAGTTATAAAAGATCACAATATAAACAATATATCTTCTAGATCAGAGGCTATTAACGAACAAGCAGCCAGTTGGTTCAAATTTAACAAACTATGTCTTAACCACGAAAAAACCAAAATAGTGACTTTTACATCATCCACTATGATACCTGCAAGCTATGCAACGTTCTTCGGCATAAGTTTTGATACCAGACTAACTTGGAAAAATCATTGTTCCCATCTAAAACAACAATTACAGCCAGCCATATATGCTATACGACGTGTAAGGCAAATTATTAACCATCAAACAGCTCTTCAAGTATACTATGCATTATTTCACTCTCGCATGACTTACGGCCTACATATATGGGGTAACTCAAATCACGTACAAGAAGCACTTGTCACTCAAAAGGAAGCTGTTAGAGCAATAGAAGGTGTGACAGTTTGGACTTCCTGCAGACCAATTTCCACTAAATATAAAATCCTGACTGTGATAGCTGAACTTATTATAAGATCAGTTGTCGAAGTCGCTGAAAATAAGAGAGAATATCAGAAGAGATCAGACTGCCACACATACAATATAAGATCAAAAGACGACCTTAACATAAAGGAACCAGACTGAAAACCACTGACAGAAAATCTACTGGATTAAGGCTCTACAACAAGCTTCCTCTAGCATGGAGACTGCTCGAGGTGAAGTTTATGAAAAAGAAGATGAGAGAATTCCTACAAGAAAAGCCCCTATATAGCTTGACGGAATTCAACGTCAATATTTTATTGCAATTTTTTTTTGTAATGTGACGTAATTATTATGTAATGTTATTAAATCTATATATATATATATATATATATATATATATATATATATATATATATATATATATATATATATATATATATATATATATACATTTAGCTCACTACCTAATGTATTAAATATTTCTAAAAACTGAATATGGAGAAACTACAGAAGTGAAAAGAAGGGTTGCTGCTATTTCGAATTTACACCAAAGTATAACAATGTACAATATTTTAGATATTATGTTTTGTTGAGTTGAAAATCAATAAAGTTTTGAGAATAGCAACGAAACTGTGGATGGGATAATGTAGCCCTATACTACAGCTTTATACTGCATATGAATGCAGGATGCTGAGAAGGGTCAGTTTAACTTCAGGTACATTCAATTCTTTGGGTTGTCAGCGTTTAACTCTCGACCGAACTCCCGTGACATCGGCCTACATTATTTGTATTATATTATTATCAAAAATTACATATTCCTCATATTGAATATTTGTGATTATATTCGTGTTTTATGTTCCAGAGTAGTTCATCATTGATGAAGACAAGAAATTGTTATAAGTATTATATTATCATCTCATACTTTCCGTCTCAAATGAATTATTCTTGTTTCTATCGTATCGTTATTTACTTGTACAAGAAATAGCAATAACAGGCCATTTGAGCTTATAAATTGACTGTTCAATAAAGTGGGTTGTCTATTTCAACTAGCCTGTTGTTTCCAAGAAAAGACAAGTATAAATATAATATATATATATATATATATATATATATATATATATATATATATATATCTATATATATATATATATATAGATATATATATATATATATATATATATTAATATATATATATATAATAATATATATATATAATATTATATATATATATATATATATATATATATATATATATATATATACCGTCTGGGGTAGATGTTGATATTTCGATGCTTCGTGAACTCTTATAACCAGCTCCGCTAGGAGGTTTGTTTGATTAGTTTTCAAAATAAATGTCTAGTTCACTTCATTTTATTGCCACGAACGTGTGTCGTTAACACGAAGAATTCTGTTTTCCATTCATTGCTACCTGTAAAAGGTATAAAATTCGGAGCACTTGTTACTTGCGGCGTGGTGAATGTTGAATTACATCAAAATGGATGTATCAACTTTACTCTTGCTTAGCGATTATAGTAACCACCTTCGGGTGTCAGGACGTAAGAGTTTCGTTGCCGAAATGTTTTCTTCTATTCTGAAAGATGTGGTTCAATTGTTTCCGACTGGTGGCGCTTGTCATATTTATATGTCATGGAGTTACTAGAAGAAATATGTATGACCGTTTGAAATGTTAGTTTGGTTATACTCTTGGGTGGATGGATGATACTGATGAGCCCGATAAGGGCGAAACATTCTGTCTATCAATTTCATCGATTGTGATAAACAAATTAACATTTCGAAACAATTACCGTCTGGGGTAGATGTTGATATTTTCGATGCTTGTGAAATCTTATAACCAGCTCCGCTAGGAGGTTTGTTTGATTAGTTTTCAATAAATGTCCTAGTTCACTTCATTTTATTGGCCACGAACGTGTGTCTTTAACACGAAGAATTCTGTTTTCCATTCATTGCTACCTGTAAAGGTATAAAATTCGGAGCGCTTGTTACTTGCGGCGTGTGAGTGATGTTGAATTACATCAAAAATGGATGTATCAACTTTACTCTTGCTTAGCGATTATAGTAACCACCTTCGGTGTCAGGACGTAAGAGTTTCGTTGCCGAAATGTTTTCTTCTATTCTGAAAGATGTGGTTCAATTGTTTCCGACTGGTGGCCGCTGTGTCATATTTAATATGTCATGGAGTTACTAAAAGAAATATGTATGACCAATTGAAATGTTAGTTTGGTTATCACTCTTGGTGGATGGATGATACTGATGAGCCCCGATAAGGGCGAAACAGTCTGTCTATCAATTTCCCATCGATTGTGATAAAACAAATTAAC
>JARQZK010005216.1:0-40000 GCA_030704885.1 Cynegetis impunctata
CGTGCATTTAAAATAGTTTTCTTGGTTGAAGTACGATCTATAAATTTTTTTTACAATTTCGATTCACTATTTCAAATCAACAATTTAGTACGCATATGGTAGTTTAAAATAAATATCATTCATGTTTAGTTTTTGTGCTTAAAAGAATTTTGATTCATGATTTAAATTCCAGAAAGGGTGGATAATTAATATATGCTACCAGTTGTAAAATTAATTAGAAGAACATTTGAATTTCATGAATTCGAATGAATAAACGGAAGTTAGAGAATTACCTTTCTAAGAACATTCACTAAATGTTTCCTATAAGTTTCTAAAATTATGAAACTTTACATCATCTCAAGAAATCTACGGAACTATTCATTAGATTGGAGTTCTGCTGAGTACCCCTATGGCTGTTACAGAAAAATTAATAATGATTTCATTAAATCAATTTCGTGACCTCTCGTTAAAAAGTGAACTAACTTATTGATTTCAACCTTGTTACAGTTACTTATTAGGTTGTATATTAACGATGGAATGGTACACTCCTAAATCAAAATTGAATATTCCATGTAATTTTATCTGCGTTATCTACAAGTAATAACATGGCAATTTTTAATGTTGGTAATTCGCATCGACATATTACGGTTTCTTTATAGTTATTCAAGTAATCTGAAAGGAACTTTAGCATTTGATGAAAAGCTGTTCGAGAAAAATTTAATCTTGAGTGGGGATAGACATGACATGCTATCATTTTTAGATTTCAAGCAAATGGGCATTCACATGTATATATATATATATATATATATATATAATATATATATATATATATATATATATATATATATATATATATATATATATATATATATATATATATATATACAGGGTTGCGATAAAGTATGGAACCAAGTAAATATCCTTCGAACGAATTCGTATGATTTTTTGTTGATAATATACTTCCGGTTGTACCGGAAATAGACCTTAGGTCGCTTATTTTAAATGGGATACCCTATATATTATTACATTTTTGGATTCTACTTAAGATTCTAGGCAGATTCTATGCATCATGTCCTATACCTAAGTCTAAGCGTTTTTGACATATTTAGGTTTTTATGTCAAAAACGACGATTGCAAGCCCTAATATAATTATCAATTGTTCCTATACTTACGTTGGGTTAGATTCCTTTTTTAAAAGGACCCACTTAATTGATTTTGAATAATATTTGGATAACTAGTTATACTGGGTGTGCAAAAAATAAGATCTAAAATGAGATTGAGAAAACTGACAAAAATCAATTTTTTCAAATGGAAACCCCCCATTTTCTTTATTCTGTAGTATTAAGAATTTAAAAAGGAGGTAACTTTGTATGAGGTTATCTTCACCTAAAATTTGAAGTTTTCAAAAAATTGCCAATTTAATATTTTTTTATGGCGATTTTGCATTCAATCGTTAAACAATTAGATCTAGGATAGCCACGATCGTATTTGAGATCGTACTCGTTTATTACTTACTACATATGCATAGACACATCATCAATTTGTTTATCTGAACGTTTTTTTACGGTAATGTAAAAAACTCAAAAGAAGTTGAATTGATTTTTGTCAGATTTCTCAATCTCATTTTAGATCTTATTTTTTGCACACCCTGTATGACTAGTTATCCAAATATTATAAAAAATCTAATAGAGTAGGTCATTTTCAACAAGGAATCTAACCCAAAGTAAGTAAAAAAAGCTTCCTTATAGGAACAACTGATAATTATATTAGGGCTTGCAATCGTCGTTTTTGACATAAAAACCTAAATATGTCAAAAACGCTTAGACTTAGGTATAGGACATAATGCATAAAATCTGCCTAGAATCTATAGTAGAATCCAAAAATGTAATAATATATAGGGTATCCCATTTAAAATAAGCGACTTAGGGTCTATTTCCGGTACAACCGGAAGTATATTATCAACAAAAAAATCATACATCAGATGCATTTTGCGCCATTGGACTTAGCTGCAAAATTTCATAAATATTCTCTTTTTTGAACGAAAGATATTAAATTATTTCCATACTTTATCTCAACCCTGTATATATATATATATATATATATATATATATATATATATATATATATATATATATATCTATATATATATATATATATAATATATATATATATATATATATATATATATATATATATATAATATATATATATATCTATATTATATATATAGAAATATATATATATAAATATATATATATATATATATATATATATATATATATATATATATATATATACAGAATGTCCCGAAATTAGACGTCAATATTTCAACCACGTAGGTATTCTACTTCCAAAAAGAGAGATAAAAGTTCATCATATAAACTAGGGTCCACAACTTTTTCGTTTTTAAGATACAGGTTGTTAAAGGTGAAGACATGATGGTGTTTTTTTGTGAATATTTTCAAAACCTGTGAAGGTTAATGGATAAAATTTGTTACAGTTCGTAAAGGAATATTGAAATGCATTTCTCTCGAAAATGCTGCTTCCTAGCGAAGTATGAGAAGAGTATTTTATTTGTACAGAAAGCTTCATTCTTTGAATTCAAAATTATTAAAAATCAACCACCAAAAACAACTCCTGAACATATTGCAATACAAAATTACATTAAAGTACATTGAATAGAGCGTGAAA
The DNA here is from genome assembly GCA_030704885.1 of Cynegetis impunctata. Taxonomy (NCBI): domain Eukaryota; kingdom Metazoa; phylum Arthropoda; class Insecta; order Coleoptera; family Coccinellidae; genus Cynegetis; species Cynegetis impunctata. Next base: position 2,671 of record JARQZK010005216.1, read on the forward strand.
AGTTTCGTAACTGTGCCAAATTTTATCCAATTACTTCTACAGGCTTTGAAAATATTTACAAAAGACAACCAACAGGTCTTCACCTTCAACCAAATCAAAAACGAAGAAGTTGGGGACCCTAGTTCATATGAATTTTTATCTCTATTTTTGGAAGTAGAATACGTGGTTTAAATATTGACGTCTAATTTTGGGACACCCTATATAAATATATATATATAAATATATATATATATATATATATATATATATATATATATATATATATATATATATATATATTTATATATATATGTATATATATATATAATATTTTTTTTTATGTCGAAGGAACCTTTGTATTGATGAAACTGGCCGTAGTATTAAATATTTATTATGAAAAAGCGTTTTGCATCTGTTTCCACTGCCAACTAAATTTTATATTACAATTATATTAAACTTGTTCTAGGAATATCTGTTAGCAGGATTTAAGACATTTGTTTCTTCGAAACTAAGTTTTTACAGGAGTAACAAAATGAAGATATTTAATCAGTATTTTCGCTTAAAGAATTTGAAAAATGTATTACCACCTCTGAAAAGATATGTATATATATATATATATCAAGGGCGCACCCAGGATTGAGTTTCGGGGGGGGCTGAATCCAAATTTACCTCCTTAAATTTAAATAGAAAACGCACATCCCGTATCAGGTTAATCATAATAGATCTTATCGTTGACCGATAGTGACCAGTGGGCTCATTTTACAATTATTATCTTAGTAATCTCAATTCTTTTGTTACTACAATAAATCTCGGGGGGGGGCTGCAGCCCCATGGCTCCCCCCCTGGGTGCGCCACTGATATATATATATATATATATATATATATATATATATATATATATATATATATATATATATATATATATATATATATATATATATATATAGTTATTAACGTAACAAGGCCGATATGTAGTAAATAATGGATGAGGTTGGATATTGTAATCCGAGGCGCAGCCGAGGATATAACTAACCGAATCCGTTATTTGCGTATCGGCCGTGTGTCGTTAAAGACTTTTCGTTATTCTAAAGGAAAATCCCAACGTCGTGCACTCTGTTGCCATGGAACAGTTTAGACAATTTAAAGTTTTGAAATAAATATTTGAACAAGTGATTTCTTAACGGCCGCCGGCCGATAAAACTAACTTTTCAATTTTCATCTGAATACCGTTAAATCAAAATAACAGTATGGGATTACGAAAAAAAAAAAAAAATATATATATATATTTGTAATTTGATCATGATATTCATGACTTTCTCAACATTTTGTCGGATTGAAATTTATTTGGCCTTTGAAAAAGTTGGAAAACAGACAACTATGTTTCATAAATTTTTTTTCAGGCTATGGTCGTCTTCAATTATTAAATACCTATTTGGCTATTCAGTCCAATATCAGCAGTCAGGTCTGCAGATATAAGATGGTAAGGAAAACCACAGCTATGAATAGAAAAGAAATATTCACTGAGAAAGTTTTATTTCATACTCAAAATATCTTTCAATTAACAGAAATATTCCTTACATAAATATCTTTCGATTTAAATATTTTTCACTGATCTATACGCAGCTGAAAGTTTCCGCATCCGTTTCTGCCTTATTCATATATTAAATTGAATTCTGATCAATTGATTAAAAATCAATCGACGTGTTTGGCTCTACGGTACTTTTTAAGATGAAATAAATAGGAAGGTATTCTACGTTGTTAGTAGATGGTTATCTTACAGCTATTTCATCCACTCACTCCGTTATTTATATTTTGTCATCAAATCTTCAAGTATTCGACAAATATGGCGGAAGGTATAAATATATTCCATATATTAACAGTGCAGACTTTGATCTTTTCGAAATATAAATTTTATTAATTAGCTGTTTCATTTCTATATTTTCTCAAATAGATATATAAATACAGTTCTCTTCTAGAGTAGTCCATTGGCGCCACATGGGGGTTTTGTCTTCACAGTAATATAAACAAACACAAATACCCACACACACTATATATATATATATATATATATATATATATATATATATATATATATATATATATATATATATATATATATATATATATATAAATATATATTTATTTATATATATATTTTTATATATATATATATATATTGATATATATATATATATTTATATATATATATATATAGATATATATATATATATATATATATATATATATATATATATATATATACAGGGAATGAATCAGAGAAAGATTCCGGGGTTCAATCCGATTTCGGAAGTTTTGTTGGCGCTGATTATCACCGTTTGTTTCACGACGTTTCGCCAAAATCTCATTTGTCATTTTCATGTGCTACTTTCCGTCTAATGACTCGACGGCAACTACCTAGTCATCAGACATAAAGAAGCACTAGAAAATGCCAAATTAAATTTTGGCAAAACGTCGTGAAACAAACGGTGCTTCTCAGCGCCAACAAAACTTCCGAAATCGGATTGAACCCCGGAATCTTTTCTCTGATTCATTCTACCATCCGAGAAAACATACGATATAATATATATAAATATATATATATATATATATATATATATAAATATAATATATATATATATATATATATATATATATATATATAATATGTTTATGTCTTTAGAAGATATAGGATAGGCTTCACAAAGACTGAAAAAGCACAAGGCAGCTAACAAATTCGAGTTCAATTAAGAAGAAGCTAATATTCTGAAGATTGAACCGAACCAAAAAAAAAGAGAATTAATGGAAGTGATACATATACAACAGAAATTAGAGCAAACGGTTAACGACTGGCAGGATATAAAATAAAAGAGTCATTTATTACCGCTATTGACAAGACTGTTAAGATTAATATGAAAAGGGAAACCACACAATACCAACGACAAACATCACGTGTGTCACAAATCCCCTGCACAGCCAGAAAAACTGTCTACACTATTCTCAAAGAACTGAAAATTAAAGGTTCTTTATCTTTACAAAGACAAATGTTGAGATCTTTCGTGCATATGGTACGCGACGATGGTAAACAAAAGCTAGTCTTTACGGACAACCTCGATGGAGGAACACAAAGAGGAGACTCTACAAACCTATATTGGTAAAATCAAAACTATAACAAACCTATTATTTGATGTAAGGCATAGAGCGGAAAATTCTGAAAAATATTTGGATGATGCTAATTTTGGAATATATGAGAAAACACTATATTTCGAATTGAACTATACTGAAGAAGAAAAAAAAATAGTTGACTAAAGCTGTCGTTACAACGTGATATTTCCTCAAAGTGAATACATTTATCATTTTATTTGAAGTAATTGAACTGACGCCTTTTGCAAAATTGAGACAATAACTAACCTATTACTTGATGTAAGGCATAGAGCGAAAAAATGTGAGACATTTTGGCATGCCGTTTATTGGAGTATTTGAGAAATCCCGATATTAAGAATTGAACTATAACTGAAGAAGAAATAGGAGAATAGTTGAAGAAGCTATCGTTACAAAGTGATATTTCCTCAAAGTGAATACATTTATCATTTTATTTGAAGTAATTGAACAGAGGCCATTAGTAAATACAATAGTTTTGACAGTAGAAATTTCATTCTTCGAATTTAGCCCGTATGTAACTGTATTACAAGTAATAGACTTAGGCCTGCTGCGCACGAGCAACTTGAGTTCATCATCATCATGAATTAGCCCACTTGCGTCCACTGCTGAAATTAGGCCTCCCTCAGAACTTTCCATCGCCTCCGATCCTGTGCTGCACTCATCCAGTTCCCTTCTATCCTTTTAGAGCCCTTTCAGACTTGGATACTGTATCCGGGATACGCGTATCCCAGATACAGAAAATACATGCGTTTATATGTACGTTTTCACACTGCATTCAGCACAGCATACCGTATCGCGATACTAAATTTCTGAATCTCGCTCATTCAGCCGCCGGCGACAGTATCCGAATCCGGGATACCGAATTATCATTGTGGCTTATGGACCTGTTCAGACTTGCATACTTTTGCGATTCAAAAAGCACAATAGCATAGGTGTACAATATTTTTATTATTTATTAGTAGAAGTGAAGTGGAATAGAACGGTTTTTCGATTGTACCATGGAGAATAAAGTTTTTGTTAACGAGAAATTTATAAGTTTGGTAGAACCGAATTCTTGTATATGGGATACAAGTAATGAAAATCATTTCGACAGAAATATAAAACAAAAATGTGGGGTGGAAATTACCAAACAGATGTGTGAAAATTTTGAAGAAATGACAATTGTTCAACAAAATGAATATGGTAGGTATATTTATAAAAGTAATTATACAGTGCATTCAAAAAGGAATGCATAAATTCATTAGCTAAATAAATCAAATTATTATATTATTAAAAATTCTCGAAACAAGACGATTATTTGTCGGAAGCTTACTGAATTTTACAATAATCATCTCAAGATGGATAACAAAAATTAAATGAAATATTTCAATAATATTGTTTATTAGCGATGAATAATGAGTTTATTCGTTAATTTATATTGCTTTCAAGTTTTTACGGATTGCAGTGAAAACCCTTTAGATGAGCGAATTGATGTTTAATTTGTATTAATCAGTGCACTACTATCTAGTAACTGTTCGCAAACTATCAAGTAAATTGTAAGTTACGGAAATAAATTATACATGGTACACTGTAATTAGGGCCCAGAAATATAATATACCACAGCATAGCGCACTCTTCAATGTCCATTTCATAAAAAGCACCGTACAGCACTGATATTGTACTGATAAAATTTATTTACAAAACTATATTCTAACAAAAGTATCCTGACTGTATCTGGCCTAAATTCTGTATCTCGCATACAGTATCTCGGATACAGTATCCTAGTCTGAAAGGGCTCTAAAGGTCAGTCCTTCAAATGATAGCCAGTGATTAAAAATTGATGTGATAAAAAGTTGCCGTTGTTATATCAACGTTGCGCAGGGACAACTGAATAGTTACTCGCACCTCTCTGTTCGACATGGATTTTGTGGATGTACATTTGTGTGTGCTATTGCACTAGAACGAAAGCGAAATCTAAAGCGATTTTGGGTTCATCCTATTTTGAGCTGAAGACTTTTCAAGGGTAAATTTCATCAGTTGTTTGAGAAATTAAGAATGAAATACCTAATGAAATATAACGCTGACCGTTTCTCAACCTCACTTATAAATTGATCTATGTAGAACGAGATAATTAAAAACTTAATATTTGAACAAACAACAGTAACTGAAACGTTTGAAAAACAAGAACCAACTGACTCGGCAACTAGAGATCGCCAGTGTGTGGCGGCAGGTTCAAATAAGTCCGTTGTATATATTTTTTTTTCACTCAAGGGACCTAAAGTTTAACGCCGGTTCCGAACGACCAATGGGCTTGATTCTAAGTCATTACCCAACAGATCAAATTTTAGAACCACTAAATTCATAAACCACTAATACATGACACCCAAGAACAAGGTGGGACTCGAACCCACAATGCTCGGTGTACAAGCGATACACCATACGGCTGGGCTACCGAGGCCTCAATTTGACATTTCTTGGCAACTGTAGGCAACTGTTTAGTCACCGGCGGAATAGGACATGTCTAAATTGGGGATTCCATATAAATAGTGCAGTCATTGAAGCTTTTTAGCTCTGAAATTTTTTACTATGAACCGATTTACATGAAATTTTTGAATTAGGCTCATCTTACCCTTAACTTTAAAAGTGATATTGACCTGACCTCCGTTTTCACCCTGAACTCCGTTTTCACCCTGGGGGTGGTTGCCACCGCTTTTCGTGGTTGTCATTTTTTTTAAATAACCTCGGATGTCGATAGGAAACCTAATTTTAAGCAAAAAATGTTTTATAAAGTTTTTTCAGAAACCCAATACTTTTCAAGTTATTGGCAATTGAAAATTCGTAATTTTCCCACGATTTTCAACGGTTTTTTGCAAATATCTCCAAAAATATGCATTTTAACAATATTATAGCAAGTAAAAAAATGAACAAATTGGTTTTTTATAGTGTTCTAAGTTCAATATTAAGCGAGATATTGAAGATCAAAGCCGTTTTTTATTTTGTCTGAAATTTAATCGATGTATTCAATGCCATCTAGCGGAGAGCGAATAAATTTTATGCAGGCTAATGAAAAAGGATTTTATAGTGCTAATTTTTTTTAAATCAATGGGTTTCATAAGTGCCATTTCCACCAAAATTAAAATTAATCGTATTCCGTCTAGAATCAACTCAAATATAAAAAGTTTGATGGATTATAGCAGTTTGGTTACTTTGGAACACATATTTTTCGAAAAAATCACGATTTTAAGAAGAAAAAAAATTTCGAATTTAAAAAAAAACCACCTTCTTTTCATAATATCTCAAAAATCATGAAAGATACGTAAAAAAGTGTGATAATAAAAATGTAGGTTTTTCCCCCTGTCTCACGAAAATTGACGGAGATATGATTGTTTAAAGAGCGCGCGGTAGCGCAATCACAGTCTCTCTCGAGCCCTTTGACCCTTCACCGTTTCAAAATAAAAAGTTTTTCACTACATATTGTTATGGAAAAAGTTGTAGCTCTTTCAATTACCTTAAAAATGGTTTTTCATAAGTGGCGATAGCTTCAAAACTGAAGGAGTTATGGCCCAAAAACTAATCGTATTTTTTTCTACTTAGTAAACTAAACATTAGTAAACTGAAAATTCCGAATTTTCAATTGCCAATTACTTGAAAAGTATTGGATTTGTGAAAAAACTTTAGGGAAAATTTTTTGCTTAAAATAAGGTCTTCTACCGATATCCGAGGTTATTTTGAAAAAAAATTTCCACCAACGAAAAGGGGTGGCAACCACACCCCAGGGTGAAAACGGAGTTCGGGTCACTATCACATTTAAAGTTAAGGGTAAGATAAGCCCAATTCCAAAATTTCATGTAAATCGGTTCATATTAAAAATTTCGGAGGTAAAAACCTATTTTACGCTTCAATGACTGCACTAAAACCCATACCTACATTATTTTTCGGCAACTAAATAAATAGTTGCCTGCGAAAAGTTGCTCGTGCGCGGCGGGCATTAAATGGATCAAATAGAATGCGTATATCTATTCCGAAAAAAAAGACTAATTTAAAGGTTATGTGTCTTGTATTTAATGAATGTCAATTCACCTCCGTGTAGTGAGGTTAACATGTTGAATTTTTGGTTGAATGGAAAGAATACAATTAGCTGTATCCAAGTAATGAACGTTAAGTTCATCCGGAAAAAAAGAGTACGTGCAGTAGATCAATATATCTAGATATTCGTTCATTATCTCGCATTACTAGGCAACAATCAATATAGTTTAGTTCGGTTCACTTCGTCAACATAAAGAGTGTTGACTGAAAAGGCGTGTTCCATAATATGTACATTGGTAATGTTTTCAATTCCACATTCAAAAGTAAAAGTTAATATCGTTGAATTAGCTGCAGCGTTTATATTAGTGTGTATGTTGGCATTAATTATCTCTCATTATCGAGAATTAAATTAGCGATCTTTGGATTTTATCACCACCTTTCGAATAATAAGAATGATCAGTATATGGAAAGAGCTTCGGCAATTAGCCAGGGCCGCATTTGGGAATATTTGCTTATAGGCACTTAATGATAACCCTCCACCATTTCACCGCCACCAGCTTCCACCCTTTGTGCTATCTTGATAGTGATTAAATATCTATTTAAATTTTAATAGTTATTTTAGTAATAAGTGTGCGAAATCAGTGTTTTTTTAATGGCGCATAAGAATGTAATTTTTTGCCGAGATCGTCAGATCGAGGCTTGAAATTAATTCGAATGCGCCATGAGATACTGATTTCGCTCACGAAATACAAACAATATTTTTTGTACAACTAGCAAAAAAGTATTTAAATTATAAGTATTTATTAAAAGTCATTTTATTTTGAAAATTAAAATCCATGCAGTCAAGTATGTTTATCAATATATTATATGATCTTATGTCAGAGTAAGTGTAACCAAGGACAGTTTAAATAACAAAATTGATATTTCTGATAAAATTTTAAACTGTCAACCATCCACTTCCAACGGAGACATATCTACTAATAATCCCTGGATTTCTGAAGAGAACAAGACAATTTCTGGTAATCAGCTATCAGCATCGTCGTCCTCGGGAATAAATATTGGAAAGAATTGTTCAAATTTTACTATTAATTATTATTGCAATAAATAATTTTTTTTTCTCATTCATTTTAATTAAATGCATTATTTCTATATTCTATGGTCTTTTTTCACTGTGAAAAAAATATCTTTTTTTCACTAGTTAAAAAATGGAAAACTTTGCGTATCCATAGCGATTCGTGAATCTAATCTTTTTTTGACAGTTGTACAAAAAATATATATTTTGTATATAAATATATAACAATTTTAACTGACTGCTCGCTTGACACTTGGTGTAACATTTTTGAAAATTATTAATTAAATTATATAAAATGAGTAAAACATTTGGCTCGATTCCACAAAAAGTATTTCAATTTACTCGATATATGTTTCACGCTTTTAACCTATTATGAAATATATAACGTAGAGTCTACGTTTCTTAAACTTTTTTCTTCGTGACCCAGTTATTTCAATATTTCTCCTTCGTGACCCAGTACCTAAAACTTTTTAATGGTTATTATTAAGATGAATTTCTGACTGTATATCTCCGACAAAATTCATCATCTTACCTAGAATTACCTGAATTTATTCTTGATAACGTATTGAGTTTTTCTACCTATTGGTTTACTCTTCTCAGTAACAATTGTTTTCTACCTGCGAATAGATTGGATTCAGGTTTTTCCATTCAATTTGTATTCATTGTAAAAGTAAGTATATTGTATACATCTGAAGGAGCCATAGTGTTTATGGAAACAATTGTTTTGTTCAACAAAATAGAGTGAAAATCATAAACAAAAGTTTTATTAATAATAATAAGTAATGCGTTTACATGTTCTAATTTGCAAGAAATAGGCAACTCGTAAATGGTAGCTAATTTGTGGTAAAAAAGTTACAAAGAATAATGAATAAGTACTAGTTTTTTATAATTGAAATTAAAATAATTTAAGTTTGTGTCCTATCACAAGTGGCTCTCAAGGCATTGTGGGACGTTTTGTTTTTAACAATTTCTTCCAAGAATAGCTTGATGCCCAGAAAGTATAATGCATTTTTGCACACAATTGAATTATTCAAGAATGTCGATTTAATGTTATTTAGTTGTATTATACATTTTCGTGAAAATAAATACGCTTAAACGAAAAGCAGCTAGAGTTTTTGGAGTTTATTTGCGACCCGGTATATTTTTCCGTGGACCGGTACCGAGTCGCGACCCGCTATTTAGGAAACTCTGGACTCGTACACTATTACATATTTCATATATTATTTGAAAAAACAGTTTTTTCTTTGACTGTACCTTAGTTGAGCGTTGAGCCCTTGAATATCCTCGTGGTTTAACTTTCATTTGTGCGCGAATTTTTACTTACTAAGATAACAGTAAGATTAATAAGGTTAAATTTTATTATTAAACTCTATTATACATTTAAGTTAAATACATACTTCCTGTCATTAGAGTATATTTAAGAGAACTCAGACAAAATATTTTTTCATGGATTGATGATTATTTGCAAAGCGAAACACAATACTTCTGCGATGCTTGTTGGTAAAAAAACTTCAGACGTGTGTCTTGAAAATTAAGATTATCAGTTATCGTAGATTCATTAGCAATGATAATAATAATGATAATAATAAGGCTTTTATTTCCAACAGGTAAAAAGAAGACCCAGTTACAGGAAATATTCTAAAATAACTGCATAAAAATCCACAGAAGCGGCTTCAAAATATAAGTATAACAATAACTGAAATTTAATTTAAAAAAAAACAAAAAAAGAGCATTAGGATATTAATATAGTATCATAGCTCATAATTAAGAAACGATAAAAACATAATACAATTTATATCTATACCTATCCAGATATTTCAAAAAACTCGACTTATGGCTAAAAATGTATCAAAGTGCATATCACATCTATCAGAAACCTCATTGAATAAGGAATACATGTATCTAATAGGCGATTGTATAAGAGAATTGGTTCTTGGAGTGGCCAAGAAAAATAGATCATTACATCTTGGGCACCACCTAGGCACAAGAAATTCCACCATAGCCAGAAGAGGGGAGCAGTCAATACAACCATGTAATAGATTATACAAAAATTTCAAACAGAGTAGTTTTCTGATGACTTCAAGCGATTTCACTTCAAATCTGTTGGATAAGTTATCCTGATTAAATCCTCTTGATGGGTAAACACCATCCTCTCTTCACACTAGATAGTTAAGGAAGATGTAATGATGTAATTGGAGTTAAGATTTTCTTTCCCTATTGAGTTACGCAAGTAATTGTTGAAGTCTTTCCTTGTAGAAAATGAACGTTTTCCAGAACAATTTGTCATTGGCAAGCTTAAAATTATTCTTAATTAAATGTTCATATATTTCCGAAAACCTGGCTCAGATTCCTTTTCCTTATTTTGCAAAGGAAGTGTGATTATGGTCTTTTCTTACATTCAACTTTTTCTTTTAATTCTTCTTTAATTCCTGATACAATTAGTTCAAAATTGTGAAGGGTGTTTTTCAGGAATTACTCAAATTGAACATACTCTTCTGGTAAATTGGTAATTTGCAGATCTCTGCAAGTAAATTTGATAAAGTTTCTTGCAATAATTAAGAATATGTTTATGCTCAAGAGCTAAGAGGTTCACAATAAATTCAAACCAAGGAATTTCTCAAATGCTAATGATGGTTTTGCAGATCTGCAAGTCATCTTTTAATGATCAATCACTAGATAAGTTCCGGTCCTGTTAACACTTCTCAGTTCCAAGGAAGTGTGTAGAACTTCATAGTTCTGTTTGTTCAGCCGGATGCTATTTGTTAAATCCTACGGTTTTCTACTTTATTTGGATCCCTAGCAGAGCTGTGCCAAAGCATTGTGCTTTGTGCTCGTGAAAGCACTCGGAGCCCTTTTGTGCTCCCGAGCACTGTGCTTCCGAGCCCTTTTCAAAAGCAGTGCTTAGTGCTTAGTAATTGAAGTTCTTCAACAAAAGGCTTTGTGCTTAGTAATCCCAAAAGTGCTCCCGAGCACTGAAGTGCTCCCAAGCACTTCTGCGAATTACTAAGCACTAAGCCCTGAGCCAAAACTTGTCGTAACACGAATATGCGTATGCGGCGGCGCTATGATCGTGTGTTGATATCATTATTTCATTCCAGTGATAAACATCTCACGTTAGTGTCAAGTCAATAAAAAAATTATTTATAAAATATCCATCAACTGCTCCTGTTGAAAGACTGTTTTCATTTGCGTCTATAGTAAATGCACCAAGACGTCATGCTCTGAGTGACAGGAACTTCGAAAACTTAGTTTTATTAAAAACTAATGAGGATGTTTAAAGTTTTTTCATTTTGATGAGTTGTACACCATTACTTATATGTTACTTGTATGTAGTCAATACATTGAATGAAAATTGGATTTTTTTTATTGGCATGGAACTCAACTATCTAAATCGCATAGTTTTTTCAGTACCTTATATTCTGATGAAATATGAATAATACGCATAGGATTTTTAATATGAAATGATGAATCTTACAATACTCTGTGCTTTCCATAAGGGTTTCTCCAATTTGATATATTAATCATCACTTAGGTGATTAAATACTAATACTAAGATTCTACACAGGTCCTTTTTATCTTATTTTCAATAAAATCTGTGTCATTTAGCTAATATCAATGCTCATAGGTCATAGATTACAGAAGCATATCTTGTTTCTGTATTATTTAAATTTAAATGTATCTATGATCTTTATGAAATTGATCAAAAATGGCGTGTGAGAATGCCTATGCTTATAGTTATTTATGTATCAAGGGAGTTATAAGGATGTTAACTACAGAGGGCAACAGATTTCAATCCCGAGGGACGTGAGTCCCCCTCCGTACAATGTACGATTTTTCTGAGAATTTAGTAGAATTCCAATATTCAATTGGATCTTTCCCTGAACCTCTCTTCGAGCAAAATGACGTGCGGGACAATGAAATCTACTGAACCCCATTGAAAATGTTCTGCTCTTTTCATATATCTCAATCAAATTCCAAAATTTTAATATACAGGGTGTTGAATCTCCGCTTGGAAGAAGTCCCATAATTTTCAAATACGGACCTGGAATTTTCTCGAAATTTGAATATAAAACGGTCGACCTGTGGAAGTGAATCATACGTTCCAAATATCAACCGACTAGTCTGGTTGGTTCAAAAGTTATAAGGAATTGAAACTTTGGGTGCATAAACTCGGTTATGGAATTGATTAGACCTATCATATATCGATTTTTTGGACTCGCCTAGGATAGCTCTAGCTCAGGTTGTCGTAGGTATGTTCATTTACCGATGAAACACCCTGTATAGTTCTGTACGAGCTCATAGTGAGCATCGAATTTGTAACACCCTGTGCATTTCTTCTCACCCGTCAATAATCTCATACTCATATGCCAGCTTACAATTTCTTTACCGATTAAAATAACCTCAATTTCAACAATTCCTAAAAAAGTACTTAGGGCTTAGTGCTCGAAATGTCAAATTACTTTCACAAAGTGCTTAGTAATCGCAAGCCTTTGGTAAAAATAAGTGCTTAGTGCTCGAGACCGGGAGCCTTTTTTTTCAAGTGCTTAGTGCTTAGTGCTCGAAGCACTATTCTTCAGTGCTCGTCACAGCTCTGATCCCTAGTAACGTGCTTTGTGTTGCTAATGGTGAATACAGCCCTGGTAAAAGAGTAGTATTAATTTAACAGTCGTCTCTGTTTCATAAGCTGTAAATTTCAGAAACCACTCATGTTTTAAGTAAGGAAAATATTTTGTGGAATATTTTATTTGCTTTAATATGCAATAATTTTAAATTTCAATTCACACTACCTGAGCGAAAGTCTAATGAATTTTGTGCATTTCTAACGCTATATTATATAAACATACGAACTCTGTGAACTATCCTGTGGATAATTTTAAGTATACAGTGGGCGGAAGAATTGAATAAACATATTCGTCGCATTATATGGCGAACATTTCATCCAGAAAATTCTCATCAAGAAAGATTTATGCAATTTAAATTTGTTTTCTGTACAGATATTAATCGAATATCAATTGATTATAACATCTGCAGCGCCATACGACCAATGGTAAAAAAAATTAATGGATCATTCATTTGAAAATTTAAATGATTTTATTATTTTGATAGAAACTTTGCTAGTGCCATACATCAAATATCAATTAATTATATCATCTGCAGCGCCATACGACCTATGGTGAAAAAATATTTATGAATCATTCATTTGAAAATCTAAATGATTTTATGCATTTTGATAGAAACATTTTTTGAGTGATAGGGAAGTTTAGTGAATATTTTTTTTAAATTTTACTTTCTCTAATGAATTAATGTAATTATATGTATCATATTTATGTTAATCTGCATGAAAGTAAAATCATTGTTAATTTTTAGATATTGGAATGTTGTTAGCTTTGTGAATCCATATGTGAAACACGATTGTTATTGATTAATATGAATGAAAAACTATTCAATTGTTGTTAATTGATGAGCCGGCCGATACTTGGTGAAAAGCAATATTCATAACGAAACACTATTGTTAACAATTTTCACCAATAATTGAATTACAGCGCTCATTCCAGAGTACCTACGACTTCTTCGTCAGATGCTGACTAAAAAATTGTAACCTAAAGCTACGATTCCACCGGAGGAACAATTAGGGAAATTTTTGTTACTGCTGCTTGTTTCCGTACATTTTCCAAAATATTCCTTGAAATTTCTTTATGCTTTGGCAACAAATTTTGAATGTTTCTACTTATCACCGGTTTCCATTTTGAACGGTAAACTTCAAAAGAAAAGAAGAAACTTGGGTAAACGAATCCGCGCTGCTGTGGAAACGTATCAAAAATGCAACTAGTCAACAGTCGTGCGTCAGACTTTTTCAGTTTGCAGTGCTCCTTATTCTAGCTTACTGCCAACATGCAGTGGAAACACTAGTTGCGTACCCAAGAAACAATATGCGACTATTGACAATTTTAGTTGCTTCAGTGGAAACAAAAATATTACGTATGTTGCCATAAGTTTGTACCCATGGAAACAAAGAGAAACATTTAGCAACAAAATGTTCTTCATTGTTCCTTTGGTGGAACCGTAGCTTTAGATTTAGATAGTTATAACAATCTAGGATGTTAAATAATTAGTGTTGCGGACTTTAAATAGGTATTCTTTAAAAATCTGCTCAAACTTATTTCAAGATATTCATTTCTATATTTCAGAAACCCTTATCAGGATACTCTCTATAATCCTTTATAATTTATTATACGAAATGCCTTTTAGTTGATTGCCTTCAAAAACTATATTTATTCCGAAGGTAGCTTCGCAAAATATGCCACATTTGTTGTTTGATCCTTCTGTCTAATATTTTACTATATAATAATATGTGTAATATAACGTGACCATTCCTCCCATAAAAACTGAGGGGAAACAGGGCATCAGGTCACTTTTTGAGAAAGGGCAGAGAAAAGAAAATAAAGCAGTGGAGATAAAAACACATGGAAGCGGAGCTTAGGTGATAACGTCAAAACATGGCGTTTCAAAACCAACTTTCAATACGAGTTATATGAGAGATTTGAAAGTTTTTAAAGTTTTTTCTATAACAATGTTAGTTTTGAGTGAAAGTGTGAAGCTATATGTAGGTGAAAATTTACTTCAGTGAAAATACATATAATGTGATAGGCTGGAAAGATCCAAATTCATAATAAAATGAAGAGAATTCGAGGCCTGGTATCGTCAACTTTATTGCTTTTTGTTTATCTATTTTCATATTTGGTTTATATTTGATTTAATTTGATTTGTAGAATAACTAGTCTAAATTAACTGTATTTGTTCAAGTGATATAAAACTATTGATTTGAGCTCTTTTATGTAAAAAGTTTATAATTGGCCAGATATGATGGGCAATAATCAATAAACATATTTCGAAACTTTTATTGATGGTTCTTTATCCAACTGTGAATTTTTTTTATTATTCAACATTCAGTTATTTCTGAAAGAACTTTGAACAAAATATATTTGAAATTTCGCGAAAAACATTTATTCAGTAGTATACAGTCATAGATTCAATGAGAAAACATAATGTTTCATATAATCAAATGTGGTTTTCATAATAAAACACCATGAATCATAATGTAACATATACAAAGAAAAACTCTTTCATTCCGTGTGTATTCTTATTATAACTAACTTCAATCTAATAACCATCATAAACATAAATTTGTTACTCCATCATTTCACTCAATCTTCCAGGAATTTGTCATCTTTTAAGATCGGAGAAGTCATATTTATTGTACTACATATCACTATAAAAATTTCTTTTAATAATACCAATAAATGTTCAGGCAACACAGATCCAACAATTTCAAATGTTTTGGCTTCAGCATCTGGAATTAATAATGGGAACTCATCTGAGTTTCAATCAATTCCTTTGTAAAATGCAAAAAACACACCGTCGTTCCCGGAGTTGTGTGATTCTTTTTCAGATTGATTTTCTATACCTTCAATAAATCAATTTTCTCATGCCACAACACTCTCTAGCCTTGCTGATTCTACGTTTTGCAAAATTAACACTTTCCATTATTCACCTTTCGCGACCTTATTTGTAAGCAATCTAAAACTTGACATGCAATTGCATATGTTGACGTTGGAAATAAAAACTTCATGCACATGGCTGCCAGAGTTCGCCAGCTGACATGTCAGATCCCATCAATACCAAGCTAGTTATCCGAGTACTTAAGTACGCTGGCTAACCCGGGACCTGGGAGGTCCCGGGTTCGAACCCTGGGGTCGACTGGTCTGCCCATGGCGTTGAGTAAGTCACTGCTTGCATACTGACAAGGCGAATGCTGGACCAGTATCAGGTATCCTCTGAATTCTACTCACATCCTCTGTTTCATAAATATTCCTCTATCTCACCCTTCCATAATGCACTTTTAAATACAACTGTTTCTTCTGATCTGGCTGGGGGAGTTCATCCCCATAACTCAAAGCCCGCCTCTCTGATACATACTTCAGGAAGGAATGAAACAGGCGGAATTTGCCAATTTTTTCTGCACGAAATTAAACAACGTATACCTTAATCGTACACCTCATTGTTTACGGACATATGTGAAGAAGTTCATTTGTGGCAATTTATTAATTCGAAAATAATCACCCCATCTCCCTTAACGTTGGTTTCGGAACAGTTCGCAAAGAAAGTGATTGTGAACTGTAGGTACACTTAGGGATTCACACCGACTGCTACAATGAACTGCATTGTTGAAAGTGTTCAAAACTTGAGAGTTCCTTTTGACCATTGAGAAGAACTTTGAATTTATTGAATTGTGATTATTCTAGGAAATTTAACTTTAAGCCCTTCCTATTTAATATTTTGAAGTTTGAACTAAATCACTGTTTCGCATTGATTAAAAGATTTGTTTCAGTAGAATCTGCTTTGTTGTTATCAAAAATTCTAATTTTAGAACATTGCTGAAATTTTCAGATATTCTCAAATTAAAATTTCCGAAGGTAAAGGTAGTATTGAAACCTACCAAAAAGAAGATTTTCATTATGCAGTTCATTTAATCAATCAAGAACCTTTCATTTATTTTAGAAACATTAAGTAGGGGGAAAAGGGTTCAAAATTAAATTACCTAGAATCTTTACACATCAAAAAGTAATTTCTCAAAGTTTAGTTATAAGTTAATTAAATTTGTTCAAAAATACAGTTCCAGGAAGATGATTGTTTGAGTTCCCTATCTATTTTACTTAATTTCCTAGGTAATTAGGATTGAGATGTAAATATCTGTATCAGAGTTTTAACATTATCTGGTCTGCATCCAAAGGATCCCTCCGGAATCATGCATCATGTGTTTTATTCTATATAAAATTTATTTTTAAAATTCATATTGCACTGTTCATTCCACGTTCCAGCGTTATATTGTGTCCACATCCACAAACATTGTTCAATTCAAATGCAATATCGCTGTTGCTACATTGTGCCTAAATCCTTCAGAAACTGTTTTTTTCAGTTACGTCTTTCTCAACGAATTTTCTCATTATAATCAACCACCTCACAGCGATTTCCTTTTCCAATATTGGAAGAATTTATCCAAATTTTTATATTTTCTTTCTGCCTCTAAAAAAAACCTCAGATACCAACTTCAGCTGCTTTGGTCTGATGGAGGCCGCTGGATTTGTCAAAATATGTTGTCGTATGTTGAAATGACGAATAAATAACAATATACAAAAAGCAAGAATATATCGCCACACATATGTATCTATATATATATATATATATATATATATATATATATATATATATATATATATATATATATATATATATATATATATATATATATATATATATATATATATATATATATGTATATATGTGTGTGTATATGTGTAGGTATATCAATTTGAATTATTCTTGCTATTTTTGTATTGTTATTTATTCGTCATTTTTCAGCAAGCAATAACTGAACAGTTAATGACAATCTCAAATAGCAAAGTTTGTATTGTATTTTAATGTTAATTTAAAAATTCATATCAACTATCCAAAATCCCATTTGTACTATATGTGACAGCTTTAGACGGACACGCACTAAAGCTTATTAAATAATAAGTTGTGTAAGCGATAAAAAATCTGGGTGTTAGTTCATATTCAACGAATTGAATAAGCAATAAAACACTTGTCTGCAAACCACAAACTATAGACTTCAATGTTCGTTTAGTTCCGCCTTTTACAGCACAGTTTCCTGAATACTTGTCATTCAAAATATCGCCCTAATCAATGTTAATCAATAAATAACTATGATAGGTAACGTGTAACTGATTCATAGATATTACATGTTGATCTGCATAATGATTTATGGAGTTTACAATGTTGCTATTTGTTAGTTGACAATTAAATTGTCGTTTAAAGTCATCAAGAAATACCTCATTGTTGTAATATTTTAATAGTGTTTATACAAATCACTTGTGTTTGATAATTTGTTACAGTCAATATGAATATTCATCGTTTCAGACAAACAGACATAGCAGCCTTCGTGCAATTTAAATCTTTACATTCTTCGATGAAATATATCAATCATGATCTCTTCGGTTCTTACCATTCAATTATATTCTTAATTATACCTATTGTAGGGTAGGAGAAATATGATATGGTTATTTCAATGTATCTATTCAATGAATTGTGAAATTGTTATAGAGGTGTGGACTGATAAGCTATAATTATATTATAATTTGAATAATCTTGAAACAATTGGAAGGTTCACTTGTGGATAAGTGAAGGACATTTATCTGAGAAAAAAATTAGTCGAATATTTTGCTGAGAACCACTTCAATATCACAAATATCAGGAAAGTGGTCTACTTGTTTCATTATGCGAATTACTGAAATCATCCTCAAAAAAATATACTAAAGAAAGTTGTTGACTTCGAAATTCAGTTGAGTCTTAATTTGTAGTAGGTTTTTATATAATGAATATAATATTTTTATTTTCATAATGCTTTACTTTCATGTGGTAATAAAAGATCAATTCAATGATTTCAATAATTATAGTTACTTTTAAATTGTTGGCAATAGACAACAAATATCGAAGCAATATACGCAGATTAGATATTTATGGTTTGAATTTTAATAAGTATTTTATTTTATCAATGTAAATATAACTAATTAGCACGATAAATGGCCGCAATATTGCTTTACTCCAAATTTCCGTATCAATGAATATTTCACTGGTTACGCCATACCATAACAGGTATGCTTTAGCGCCGACGCGATATCGCGTCAAAACGCGATATGTTCTACTGAAACGCAGCACATTTTCGGTATAGATTCCAATAAGCGCTCTTTCAACAAATTGAAAGTATCTGGACTCATTCGGAAGTAACTGTAAAATTTCCTTTCATGTTGAGGTAATTTTTCAAACAGCGTGTGAAAGTCTGCATCTACGTATTTTGCTTATAACAAGGGTTGCACCTAGAAACGCCGAATTTTGCATTGAGCCTTCTTCTTTTGAACTCTTCTTTTGCGATCAAAAAGCAGCGTTAGTACCTACTGGACTTTTGCGTTCTTCCTCCCCTGATACTACTTCTGAAACTTATGAGGGACATGTCAACGCCGCAATGAATTTTCAGTTGGCTACAGTCGCTATAGTTCGTTTAAAGTCGCTAAATCATTGGATATGAAAAGCTGATACTATTAATACAAGATCCCAGAGCCGCCAGACGTTACTTATTTTCTCAGCAATAATATTTATGGAATGAAGTAGTGTTCTTATGTACTTCCAGTGTATGGGTACCTGCTACCTTGTGCCGATGGCCAATTTTTAGGTATCAGGTGCTAAAGATGGAAAAAACTCAACTCACTTTTCTTATTTTCTCATTCTTGATTTTTGTATATGATACTCAGGGAACTATTTCAATGCCTTATATAAGCAGCCAGATCGATAATATGGGACAAACATCCCGCCAGACACAAATAAAGTGTCTCTATGAGTATGACAGTATGAGCGAAATACCATGACAGTAAGTATAGAGTGCGGATCGAGGCGCATAGATAATCACTATCGTGCTTGAATGAGCAAATCATGACATTTCGCTCATACTGTCATACTCATAGAGACACTTTATTTGTGTCTGGCAGGACTGTTGACCAATACGATCGGTCTGGCTGCTTGCAATAGGTATTGCAATAGTATCATATATAAAAATCAAGACTGAGAAAATAAGAAAAGTGAGTTGAGTTTTTTTCCATCTTTAGCACCTGATACCTGGAAATTGGCCGTCGGTACAAGGTAGCAGGTATCCATACACTGAAAGTATATAGGAGGACTACTTCATCCCACAAATATTATTGCTGAGAAATTAAGTAACGTCTGGCGGCTCTGGGATCTTGCTCTATATATTGTGGGTATTATCGCGTGCTATGATATATGGCAATGCTATCGCTCCATGTGCAAACGCCCTAAATTTCAATTAAATTAAAATAATAGAACTGAAAATTAAGGAGTTCTGATTTAATTGTTGGGTTTTAAGAGTTGTTCAACTTTCAGATATCATACAAAAAAAATTGGGATATTACTAATTACTGACTTCTTATTTCGAAATCAGAAAAACGAAATCACAATATTGAAAATTTAATTATATACTTATCTCCAGTAGAATTATAATTTGTTTCGTCATTCACAGAAATTCCAAAAGAAGATTACTGCTATGGAAACATGTATACTTTCTTTCGAATAATAGTTTTAATATTTCAATGAAGAATTTGGGTTGAACATTATAATCATTCGTTTTTCTCATAATTTGTCAGAATCATGCCAAAATTAATTGTGAAGTAAAAATTTTTTTGCATCAATAAATCCCATTATGTAGATTTATCTTTTGTCTCTAAGTATCTCATTTTTGATATATACGAAACCTTACCTTCAGGTAACTAAACATTAATAAAAATACTCGTTTTATGATCATTTACTCTCATGCGTAAAATCCTTTTTAGGGTTCCGTACCCGAAGGTTAAAAATTAGGTACCAAGACTTCGTCCGTCTGTCTGTCACCCGGCTGTATCTCAAGAACGGCGATAGCTAGACAGTTAAAATTTTCACAAATTATTAGTCCAGTCAATGCCGGTAAAAAAAGTGTAAACAGTGTATTTATCCCATACAGCACCGATTTGTATGAAAATTTGGATTTAGGTTCTACTTACTATCTGTTTCAATGTCTACCCTATGCCAAGGGTTGCTTTTTCTCTGGGGGTGGCAAAAAAGGCAAACAAAATCACGTTTTCAGATTCTTTTTCGCAAATAACTGGAAAAATATGCATTTTATCGAAAAACCTGTAGAGAGCAAAATTATAGCTTATAGAAAAAATAAAGAAAATCGTGTATTTATAATGTATTCTGACCCAATACAAATGGAATTATTGCTTGTTGAAAGTTGATTGGTATTTACCACTATGTGTATTCATCGATAAACTATATACATATTCTAATTTCTACAAAAATGTACTTTTGGTTTTTTCCCCATAACTCGCTTAGTTTTTAAGCAATCAAGTCTTTCAAAAAAGCATTTTGTAGGTTTTTTTAAGAGCTATGAGCTCATCTAAATAAAACTTTTTGTCTGATTTTATTCTTAAAAAGGTTCATGCTAAAAGGCCTGAAAAAAGGTACTTTGCGCGACCACACGCCAGCTCTATATGGTCATATCTTACTCAATTTTTATCCTACAAAAAAAATGAAACGCCAAAATTTTTGAATAAGAAAAACCTACAATTTCATACTCTACAAAATTTTGCGTATCAGTAACAGTTTTTGAGTTATTTTGAAGAAAAGGTGATTTTTCGCTAAATTACGAAAATTTTTTTCTCTCTTCAAAATCAGTTTTTTTCAAAAAGAAGTACTTTAAACTGGTCAAACACTCAGAACGTATTATAAAAACATAAATGAAGTTAATTGTAAAGTGGCAACAAATTTTTTAATGGGGTGGAAGAGAGGGTGAGATTTTCACTATTTTTTTCCAACGAATATATAGAAATCGATGTCTTTCTCTTCATAACTCGCTTAGATTTGATGCTAGGAACTTTCATAAGAAATATAAATAAAGGTTTTTCAAAGGACTTTAAAAAAAGTTTCATGAGTTTTCCCCGAAACATGCATTGGTTGTTGGTTATTGTAGGGGAGGCCGGGTACAAAAGTAACATTTTGTACTTTCGCCTTGGTTTCTCGTTAGGTGGTATTATTTCGGTGAAATTGATATAGCCATACATAAATTCCGTTTATGTTCTATACATTAGCATCTTAAATTACCTTATTATGGTGTATTTTGCATGAATCACAGAAACTTTAAAAAAATTTGTCATTTGTTACTTTCGACCACGTTGGCGGGCCGAAAGTAACACGTTGTGGGTCGAAAGTAACAGGGCAAAGGGGTTCGTAATGAATATGATATGACACATTTAATCAAACAAATATTTATTGGAAAATTCAGTGTCAGTCTTCTCTATTCAGACTCGCAATTATGGCACACATAATTCATTGACGCATTCAGTACCTATGAGACCATTTTTTGCATTCGAAACAATGTAAACTTTGCTCATTCAGTCGACTATTGCTAAAATTTTTTAAACAAACGAGGTAGTAGCAATCTTCGTCGTCAAATTTATTTTCCTTGTCTACAACTGCGCTAGTATTTTTAGCTTAAATTTTTTTTTATATATCTATGCAATGTAACATGGCGGACATTCAATTTTTTTTGCTATGTCTCAAATTTTTTCACCATCATTAAAATACTTTTCAGCCGTTGTTCGATAGACTTCCATGTTAGTTGTTATTCGTGCGGTCGTAATTATGCGTTGTCGCGGCATTTTGTTCAAATAAACACACACACATAAAAAGTTTACTCAGAGTAAATCAATACGGGGACAAAAGTAACATGTTACGTATGTACCCATAGGGCTGCGTTACTTTTGTACCCTACAGCATTTTTGTTAGAACATGAAAGATAACCTTGAAACGGAACATGCTAGACAAAAACGAATTTAAGCACTGTAAATTCAATCTAATCGAGTATCATTATGCAAATATTCAGATTAATATCATCCCTTTAATACTACATGAACATTTAATGAGTAAACGTCGAAAAATTCACTTTTGATTTGTGAAATCACGTAGCGTCCTCTCACACGATCTAACAGTGCGTGGCGCGAGCGGCGATTGAATGCAACTGAAGGTAGCGCCACTGGCTATCACCTGACAGTAGCTAAGTGGTGTTCTGACAATTATTCAAACCTACAGAGCATTTGTTACTTTCGACCCGCCGTTACTTTTGTACGCGGTCTCCCCTACGTAGAAACTTTCCATTTTGGCGATTGAAAATACCAAGCAACTTTCAAAAAGCAATAATTTTGTTTTTATTGGGCCTGCATACATCATAAATACACGATTTTTTTGTTTTTTTATAGGCTATAAATTTGCTCTCCACATTGTTTTCGATTAAATGCATATTTTTCCAGTTATTCGCGAGAAAGAATTTGCAAACGTGTTTTTTTGCTTGAAATCCGACAATTTCACTCGCGAATAAGTGGAAAAGAATTGACTTTCAGAAAAAACTTCATGAAACAAAAGTTGCTTATAATTAGTCAGTGTATCGATTTCCGTACTTATTTTCAATGAAAAATTTTTCACTCCCAAGAAGGGGTGGCATCCACGCCCAGGGAAAAAGCAACCCCTGGCGTAGGGTAGACTTTGAAATAGATGGTAAGTAGAACCTAAATCCAATTTTTTATGAAAATCGGTGCTGTATGGGATGAATACACGGGAAAATGGTCATTGACTGGACTAGGTATATGTATTTCTGTTAACGATATAACAACAAATACTAAAAACAATATATAATGAATATTTAAAGAAAGCTTCCATACAAAAAACGATTTTTTTGCCCTTTTTTGCTCGATATCAATAATGGCAACAGGTAGGCACTTGAAATATTCACAAAATACTCAATTGTATTTTTACTTTAATAATAAATATTAAAATTAAAATAAAATAAATATTTGAGGGGGCATAGTCAATGGCACGGAACCCTTCGTGCGCTAGTCCGACTCGCACTTGGACGATTTTTTAAAATATTATTTATTACCTTGAATACATGTTGATTTTTCAATTCCAAATGAACAATTTTTCATAGTTTTATATTTGAGGCGTTTAGCGCAAAAGTGGCCCAAGTCAAACATAATTATTATGGAGAAACAAGCAAACGAAAATTATGAAGATTTTTGAAAATCAATCAAGAAATTATTAAAGACGATGTTAAGAGTTCCTTAACTTATTTGAATTCAGGTAAATGTAAGGATGTTATACTAACTATTTGGATCATTTTTGTTGAAAAATAAGATTTTGAATGTGGCTTGGGCCACTTTTGCATAACTTCTTTTTTTGTTGACTTTGGAATGAAAAATGATTTTGATGCAAAATAATTCACTTAAAGTGTTTTTATTCATTTTCTTCCACGCCGTGACCTTCAAAAACATCTTAGTCTTCATCATCATGTTCATTTTGGACCAGTTGACGATAAAATTCATGGTATATTGGTGGAGGTCAAGCAGGGATAATGAGTCTTGGTTTTTTTTTGTATGGGTTTGAGTCCTCCAAACAGCAGAAGAAGTTCTGCCATTTCCTGGAATGTTTGCTTGCCCCGTTTTTTCACATTAACTTTGTTAAATAAAACATCTTCGTTATTCGAATACTTATACTGGACAATTCCAGGTTTTTCTTCATCATACCGAAGCCACTGTATACGTAGCCACTGTACATTTTCATCAGATTCTGTTTTTTTACGATTTTTTAATGCTTTCTCTAGTTCTTTTGTTGAGAAAAAGTCGCTGGATGTCATAACAACTACTTTGAACGGATTTTGTTTTTCGTTTCAAGAACCAACTGCACCTAATCATTGGGAACATAAATATTTTCATAGTGTTTTTTCTATTTTTCAACCAGTCCAAAGTCTTGATCGTTTGGAAGGTAAGAGTGTCCCGATATACTAAAAATTTATGGTCAATTTTGTCCAACTTTGTGGTCGCAGGATGAGGTAATGTAAGCAAAAGGGCCGCCATTTTAAAATTTCTATTTTGACCACAGTACTGATCTCTGTACATTATTAACTTTCTTGTGGTGACGAAGTTTTTTATGTTGTGTGCAATACGAGAACCAATTTCCTGGGGACCCCGGGATGCTATACTCTCGTCCCACATGAACATGTGCACCTTGCTAGTTTGATGACCGTGAATCCCGAAACGAAAAATGTCTTTTGTAGTACGCAACTCTTATTGAAATGATGGCATATTATTGCACTCATTTTCAAAATAAACTTCAATTTAAAGGACAAAAGGTACGCCATGAAAGTAACAACAAACGCACGCAGTGAAATATGCGTCGCAATTGAATGCAAAAGCGGCCCAGAAGTGGGTTGGGCCAGTCTTGCTTTCGAAAATTTTAACTTACTGTGAGCGCAAAAGTGAATTTATGTGGTATCTTGTGGTGAATGGTCGAAATAGGATTGGGCCGGTATAGCACGATTGAAGTTTGATTTATTTGTAGGCCATTTTTGCTCTTAACTCAATTTTCAACACATTGTGGCTTGGGCCACTTTTGCTCTAAACGCCTCATTTATCTTAATGATTTGAAGATTTCGTATGAATGATATATTTTCAAAATTTTTCTATAGATTACAAAGGCTTTCTTCTCAAACTATACCGATAGACGAAATTTTATGTAGAGACCAACGTTTCACTCTAACAATGACTTCTTTAGAATATCTTTCGATAGATGTGAAATGTTGGTGACTTGATTATATTACATAAGAAGAAACGCATAGTTATTATTAGTTTTAGTTGGGATCGATTTGAATAAATCTACAATCTAATTTTCATTTATAGACATGAAAAAGAAAGGATACATATAAAAATGATTCTGCCAAATTTCGGAAATTCTGGAATAAATTTCTATTGATCTGGAAATTCTTGTCAAGAGGTACAATCTTGTCAAATCTTGGAATAATTTGCTTTCAAATATTACAAAAGTCGAAATTACTAACTTTTTTTAAAGAGGGTGTATTTCGCATATTTTCCACCATCTATCCCAATGGGCTTGTAAACTGAGTAGATTACCTATTAAATACAATTTTAAATGATATCCACTGAATCTTGAACATTAACAACATCCATTTCTTACAAGGGATTTGAACCTGGTAACGCCTGTGACCTAGACCCTTTGCTAAACCGTGTAGCTATAATAAAGCGTCTCGTGTTTCGAAATTATTTGTTGCAATATTGACCATTTCGGTTTTTATGAAAGAGGTGAAATAATGAGTAGCGAGACCTTATTTCTAATCGCATGTAGTCCCAATAAGAGATTCATACTTCCTTAATATCACCATCAAAATCGATTATGATTGAGCTTATCATTTTGAAACCGTTTTTCGTTCATTTTCGGCTGTTACATAAAAGAACTCACGTGTAAAGATCATTTCCTAGCGACTAGTCAAGACTGGAAGGAATTCCAGCTGAACTTAATATTGCATGGAAAGTGAGAATCAGAAAGGTATTTTTCTAATTTTTATTATATGTTAAATCAAAATTAAACGTTGTTTTGTTGATGAAAATATGGCTCGAACATTCACGAGATCACCGCCATTTATTAGGTATGCATATTTGCTAATAATAATATAATCAAAATGAAGAATTCTAAATAAAATTAGGTATAACAACTTGAATCAAATTATTATGATTTTGAGAAAAAAATTTTACTTTAAATGAAATGTATTTCTTCTATGAGCGGGCGGAAAATTGAATTTTCCACACACATTTCAGTGTGGAAAATTAATTTTTCCGCACCGTGCGGAAATGAAATAGCAGGGGTTTTTTCCGCACTGTTTATCAATGTGACTCTTTACGAAATAAAATGCGTGCGGGAGAAGGGTTGAAAGCGCACTCTTGTAGAAAAACTATTGTATCAAACACTTGCGGAAAATGTTTTTCCACACTCGGCTGCTTCACCGAACTCCGCTACGCGTCGTTCGGTGAACGGCAGACTCGTGCGGAAAAATTCATTTTCCGCACTTGTTTTGTGTCAATACGGAAAAATCAAATTGCAGTTCTCTACAAAACACTCATTTAATTAACTTTATAGAAGAAATTATTTATTAATTTGGAAAGGCTTTCATATCGATATTAAATTTTGGGAGTTTCATTCCTATGAAAAGTGATTTAATTCTTATAAACAAATTTTTTTTGAAGTTAAGGTATTATTGAAATAAAAAATTTATTCATCTCGGCATATCTAACATGACAATTTTTGAATCAAACATGTTTCCTTTGTTTTTATATTAATTTATCTATTTACTTATGCAATGCTTGAAATTCGAAAATCTTAGTGAAACATATTCATGCGACTGAATTCCGTTATCCATGAATTTCGTTGTAGGTGCCATTTATGAATATTCATAATCTTAGAGCTATCGCCTGTTTTCATGACATAATATTTACCTCATTCATTCTTATCAGTCATTTATCTTCAAAATACACCTTTATGCTAATTCAAATGAATTCGAATACGGTTTCCATGAATTCAGATTGAAAATCTAAATGAAGTGAATTTCTGTAAATTGCTTTGATATAACCTGCTTTCCCTATTAAGGTTTCTACCTACTATATCTACAAAATATTCAGCAAAATTTTTTGTGTTCTTGAAAACTTTTTTATTTGGACTACGCCAAAACATTCTGCGGAAATGGACATTTCGGCGTCTCCAATCGACATCATCAATTTTAATCAAAAATTTCACCGTAGCTACTGAAAGGTTAATTGATCAATAGAACAGTTTTAATTCATCTTACATATAGAAACGTATACATAACTCCATGGAGGTAACGTAGAATAAAATTTTATATACAAATAGTGCAGGTATGAAATTAAGTTATTGAAAATAACTGAAAATTTGTTGAATATTGATACAATATCGTTTCAGTAATTATTCTGCAAAAATATATTATTACAAATATTATTATATGAATATATTTTGAGATAATATATTGAAAACTTTGGGAGTTCAATATATACCATTGTTCACATAGTAGGTAAATCTAAATTAAATGATGAAAAAAGATGCATAAGTTGACGCTGATGCGGAACTTCTAGCTATGCTTTTAGATCAGTAACTATCGATCGAAGAAATATTCAAATCGAGAAGTAATTCAAGTACAAAATAAGAGTTCCTCAGTGCAAATTCGTTTTCTATTCTTACGTAATTTGTTTTTGTACAATTCAACAACAACAATTGCTCTAGTTATAAATGATAAATGGTAGAGGTAAACTTTCTCGGCATTCATTTACAAGTCCATAGACATCCATTAATCTGTGGTTCAAGTTACACATCCCTTGAAATAGTTGCACACTTCTTGAAATACTGAAAACCCCTGAAATAGTTGCACACCCCTTAAAATAGTTGCACACCCCTTGAAATAATTGCACATTCCTTGAAATAGTTCCACACCCCTTGAAATAGTTGCACATCTTTTAAAATAGTCGCGCACCCCTTGAAATAGTTCCACATCCATTGAAGTAGTTGCACACTTCTTCGTGTAGTTACATTATTCACGAAGTGACATTATTCACGAAGTGACATTATTCACGAAGTGACAGTATTCACGAAGTGACATTATTCACGAAGTGACAGTATTCACGAAGTGACATTATTCACGAAGTGACTCGCTCCTTGTATCATTTCTGTCGCCCAAAATATCTCGTAATCGCGCAAAAATCATTTTATATATGGGCAAAATTTAACAAAAATTGCATATTTTCAACATCTCCTGTTCAGGTGGGCATAACTCAAACCTGTATTATATGGCAACATATGAGGAACCTATATGGTCAAAATCCAAGTCTCTGGATCGTATCCTGGTGAAATGAATAGCATCTTCCTGAAAAGTACCCATAAAAGTAGGTTTTTAGACTCTAGAGCCAAAATATCTGCAGGCCAAGCGCAACAATTCCGGCTCATCTAGAGACGATGCCTAAACTTACAACACTAAAACTTCCACACTGAAAAGTCATTATCTTGGTGCATTTAGTCCAAAATAGGGAGAAAATCGTGCGAAATAAAAAAATATCTCTCCTGCCCCTAGGAAGCAAACGAGTGCGGTTAATCAGCATAATTATCTTGAAGTCTATCCATTACAATAGGCCTCAGCTGTTAGGCCTATTCATTATGATATGCCTCAGTTGTGAGGCCTCGCCATTAATATAGGCCTCAGATGCTAGGTCTTTCCATTAATATAGGCCTAAGCTGTGAGGTCTATATATTAACTATAAGCCTCAGGTGTGAGGCCTATACATTAGGATAGGCCTCAGATGTTAGGCATATCCATTATGATAGGTCTCAGCTGTATGGCCTACCCATTAATATAGGGCTCAGCTGTGAGGTCTATCCATTATGATGGGCCTCAGTTGCTGGGAGCCACACGGGGCAGATAAGCGATTTTTGTGTTTTTTTCAGGAACAAAAAACTCTATAGAGCTAAAGATATCACAACAGCAGTATTCTTTACCATTTCTTAACGATATGAATGAATTCATACTTTTAACCACAACTACTGTTCGTTTTGAGTCAACCGAATTAACTCGTAAATAGAATGATCTAATTAGAATTATCAGTGGAATAATACGTGTGAGGGTCGAATACATTGTTTCGCAACACTATCATAAATTATTCCCAATTTACTGTTCAAGCATACAGAGATTTACAATATTAATCAAATAGTTTTCCTTATTCTTTCTCTCCAATTTTGTGACCCCGAAGTTTTGATCGACATTGAAGTATCGTATCATTGAAAAGTGAAAAGTACCGCCTTGTTAGAATATTTGAGGCCGTGGAACTTATATCACATTAATCATATATATTAGCGGAATGTGCGTCTTGTTACTTCTATTCGATATCATAAAATAACTATTCAGTTTCAACATTAATTGCGTAATATCCGAGGATACTTTTGGGTAATGATTGCTAAAACTCGAGTCTTGAAAAAACAAATTCCAGAATTAATGGAATAGATATAAATAATCATTGATTTGCCTACCATGAAAGGATATTCGTATCTGTTATAAAATCTTTTTTTTTGCATGGTTTGATGAATAGATGCATACGGCAGACGTTGCTGCGGGAATTTTTTATCAAAGAAATATTTTAATGAAGAGATTTCTAGTACAAAATGAAGTTCTTCAATCAACATTCGCGTTCTGCTTTTACCTGTTTCGTTTTGGCACAACTCTAGTTGTAAATGACCATGTACTATTAGATCGATTGATGGAAACCCGATCAAAATGACCAATTTTCGACTGTCAACTAAGATGGCTCCACATAAGATGGACATTGTAGGGTAACATACTTATCTTCATCCTCACAAAAATCAATTGGATCCTAAAGCCGAGTCAAATGACCTGATGCCTACATGCATCAATTATCCTCTAGATATATCATCTAGAAACCATAGGTACCCAATCTAACGATTCCAAAAACTATATGATCATTATCCTAATGCATTTCGTTGAAGACCAGGAGAAAATCAAGCGACACAGAAAAATGGACTGCGACCTTAAGGTCGTCTATTGTACCAATCAGAGCAGTTCTCAATACTGCACCATCTAGAGTTTGCCTTCTAGTACTCAGGAACTAGAAGGCGCGGTAGTGAGAACAGCTCTGATAGGGGACATAATAAACCTTTGAAAAAATGGACACTCTGTGGAGGGCTCTCCTGCTCCAGAGAAGGTTCGAACCAAAAAGTATACATTATTAGAAAGGTTTAGCTGAGATCTATCTAACGGTGTAAATATAATCAGGATTGGCACTTCCTAGGAACCACACAGAGCATATTAATGGTTTTTGTGTTTTTTTTGAAACCAAAGAACTTCTCGCTGAAGCAGAAAGTTAAATAAAACATATTTGAATGAATACTTATTCATTTATTTATTTAGTTTGGGGTTATGTTGTACTGCAATTATGGTCTATTGTACCCCCCTATCAGAGCTGTTTTCTGTACTACGCCATCTACCTACAGCTCGTCTTCTAGTTCCAGAGTATTGGTGAACTCCAATATCTGAAAAGGCTTCAAGGAGATTATGTCCTCACTCCTACAAGTTTCTCGAATGAAGCATTTCTTTCGTTGGCTTTGCAATTGCGAGGCATTCTGTAGCAGTTTCCTCCTCCCCACATAATCTACACTCGTCAGTTTCTGATAAAACTAATATCATCAGATGCTTCCTGAGGCGACAGTGTCCTGTAAGGAAGTCAGTGAGGAGGTGTTGTTTATTCTTATTGAGATCCAGATATTCTATGTATCTTGCAATTTTAAAGTTCCGGAGAAACTTTTTGGAGTAATCCATTCCTGGAAGATTCCGCCAGAGTGTTTCTCTTTCGGTTTCCTGCTTCTCCCGAAACTCCCTCTAATAGATGTATTTTCCTATACCATAGAAAGGTTCTGGGCCAGTAAGTGGCGTTTGTGCTCCTTTTCGGCGAGTAAATCGGCCTCTTCATTTCCCTTGATTCCCGAGTGACCGGGAACCCAGACTAATAATAGGCGATTTTAAAAAAAAGCTTGAGAATCAGAGCTAGGTCACTAAGGTCGTATATTCCGCGCGAAGTTCATCGCGTCGAGAAGCGAGTAAAAATTAGAAAATAATTTATTCTATTCAAGAAAAACAATTTCGCGAAGTGCAGTGCATACTGAAGAACCACGATTCAATAGCAAAACGTAATAAAAATTAGAATATAGTTTAATTTTTCTCAGAAAAACAAATTCGCAAAGTGCAGCGCTTACTGAAGCGCAATAGCAGAACATAGTAAAAAATATAAAAATTTTATAAATAAATAAATTTCCGAAGTGCATGGCGTACTTCTGGCGAAGCAAGTCGAGAACGACATAGTTTTCCCAGCGTGCAGCGCGGTTAAAGAGAGTTGGAGTTAGGCAAATATTCAATAACGACGAAAAAACAAGAAATATCTATGTAAAACTGGCGGCGATTTCCAAAAAAAAGTTTTTACTGAAATTTCAACAGTTTCGTTCTGTTGACATCCTCAGATAATAAATTTCAGCTCATTTGATTTGATGGTAGCCGCTAGAGATGCATTTTGTACTGGGAAAAATACATTCATGAAATCACGAATATCTATGTAAAAATGTCAATGATTGGAGAAATGTAATCAAAGTTGGGCAGTTTTGTTCTGCCTCGAAAACAATACCTTTCACCAAATTTTGTTCAGTAGAAGCCGATGGAGATGTCATTGTGTATCGAGATTAATATATGTATATATATATATATATATATATATATATATATATATATATATATATATATATATATATATATATATATATATATATATATATATATATATATATATATATATATATATATATATATATATATATATATATATATATATATATATATATATATATATATATATATATATATATATATATATATATATATATATATATATATATATATATATATATATATATATATATATATAGGGCCGTAGCCATGGGGGCGCCAGAGGGGGCTGAGCGGGTCCACTCTAGAAAAGATACCAGAATTATTACAAACCAAAAATGTTTATATCTGCGTTGAAACATAAAACTAGCCTAGTTACAAACAAATCTACCTAATTGTAAAACTGACTCTAAATACAATTATTTATTTATCGCACTTTGGACGCTGATTTGTCGCCCAAAAGCGCAACCGTGGTTGCGACATGATAACGGGGAAACATTGGTAACAAGTATTTTTGCATATAAAATTCACCTTTTCAAGCAGTTATTTCATACGTGTTTTGCTGCTAATTCGTCGCCCAAAATCTCAATCATGATTTTTTCGCAACCGCAGTAAAAAATAGTGCACCCAACATGTTGCCTACTCGTTCAAAAAACAATAATAGGTATTTTCGGGACTTTTATTAAATTACTATTACAATCAAAACACGATTCTTTAAAAATATCTTTATTTTTATATAAACTGTTCACAAAACATCATTACATCATCATCATCTTTGTCCGTGGTTGAAGTTGTGGATTGGTTCTGCTACTGATACATATCAGAATTGAATTTTACATACGTAGCTTAGCTAGGCTCAAATTATTCACAGCAAATCTCATATATTGCAAAGTGAGATCTTATAGACATAACTGAATTTAACATTATGTTTCGAATTTTACATTTAACAATATTCATCAATGAAAATATCCTCTCCACGAATGCATTGGATGACGGTAAGCTTAGAAGAGTAAATGCAAATATAGCTAAATCTTTAAACATGAATTGGTAAGCAGCATTTTTTAAATCTATAACCTTCTTCCACAAAATAATAGGGTTATCAGGGACTGATTCACCAAACATCTCTTTTCAATCGACATTTAACAAGTTTCTATAGTGTATCTCTATGTCAGTGGCAGTTCAGAAAAAATTGGTCTTTGGACCAAATTATAGCAACACTAAAACTTCTTATCTGCCAAAAAACATTTTAATGCGAGGGTATGCGTTTGATTAATTCAAGTAAAACTACTTCAATAAAATCCACACATTTTCCTTTGATTTCTTCAACCTCTTCAGATAAGATATTATTAGCGGTTTATACATTTTCAAACTCAGAATATTATATTTTACATAGGTGGAAATAGAAACACAACGAAAAACGATTAAGCGCAAACAAGTGACGAAGCAATAGAGAGAATATCAACTTGGTTTTCTATTTATGAGCTGAGTATTTGTTTTATTTCTTTAGAGTTCTCTATGAGAGATTTTTTATTTCTTATATTTTATTAGAATAAATTCTTTTATTTTTCCAAAATGTTTTTTAAGGAATATTCGTTTTCCAGTATACTTTTCTAGGTAAAAAGACAGAAAAAGCTATATATTCCTGTCTTTTTTTCACGTATCTTCATTCTAGTACTATGTAAAAAACAAGACCCCTCAAGAATTTGTTTAGCCCCCTCAAGAAAGCCGTGCTGGTTATGGCTCTGTATATATATATATATATATATATATATATATATATATATATATATATATATATATATATATATTATATATATATATATATATATATATATATATATAATATAGTATATATATATATATATACTATATATATTATATATATATATATATATATATAAATATTAGATTTGAGATATCGACATGATTTAACTGGAGAGGAATTGCGTATTCGGGATGTAAGTCTTAAAATGTGAACTGCGGTAAATATCTTTATTGAAGAAATTACCTAGCTTTCGTTCATTTGCATGTCCATCTTTTTTTTTTTTGTACCCTGAAGATGGACATGCAAATGACCGAAAGCTAGGTAATTTCTTCAATAAAGAGTTTTACCGCATTTCTCTCAGATATAGGTATATATATATATATATATGGTTGTCTGGTTTCCCGGGTTTGTATCCGCGTTTGGGCTTCTTCTTCGTTGAAGCCTGCTCGACGTTTCGGCAAAATCACATTTGCCATCTTCAGGTAGCTCTTCTTGGTCGGAATGAATACTGTTCAGTGTATTCATTCCGACTAAGAAGAGCTACCTGAAGATGGCAAATATGATTTTGCCGAAACGTCGAGCAGACTTCAACGAAGACGAGCCATACGCGGATACAAACCCGGGAAACCAGACAACCAGATTATCTCGCGAGAACCTGAAATTACATATATATATATTATATATATATATATATTATATATATATATATATATATATATATATATATATATATATATATATATATATATATATATATATATATATATACTAGTATATATTTGCGATGAGAAATACGTATAACCAGCTTACTTGAAAAGTTGTTTGATAATCTTTAAAATATTAAACAATTTGGGAGGTCTAAAACAGATTAAAAAAAACTGATCCGGCACCTGTCTGTTGACTTTCGATAAGCTCCAATAGTCCATTATTTTCGGGGAAAATAGAAAATACGAATAATTAACGGAATTAAAATAATAGGTGCATACCTACTTCTCAAGACTAACGCATAATTCCGTACTATGATTCCATTTGTGACATAAATATTTCATTGATTGTGATTGAATTTGGCACATACCTGTTATCCACTGAACCTAACAGTATAATTAATTGATCAATTTCAAGATTGTGTAAATAGCCGAACCAAGGTCCATGCTATAATTTACTATTAAAACATTACCATGGGCAATGAAATAACTGCTAACAATTGAGATCGAATCACAGTTGTACAAGTTCTTTTTGATAGTGGTTTTTACGTTATTCTGTACCTAATTATTTCGAAACGAGAAATTTTAAACCGAGTGATCGATTAGTTCAAGTGGATATTTTGAGTAACCAACCACTTCTTCAGAATTGCCACCTAGTGAGGAACTAAAAGAGTGCCGGTGTTGAATTCTGAGAGATATCATCAAATTACTATGGTTCATTTTCATATTCGCCAAGAAACATAAATTAAGTTTCGGAAAATTCTGCTTGAGATATCATCTTCAGTTACAAATAATTCAGTTAAATTCTTTTGCCATTTTTTACTATTTTGAGTAAGCATTTTGTATTTTTGGTATATTGAAGTTGTAACCGAATAGAGTAGCTGATAATTTTTGATATTTAGAGTTAGGATATTGTGTTTTTGGTATATTGAAGTTATAACCGAATACAGTAGCTGATACTATGGAGAACAGTTGTTTGCCTACAGATAGAAATAACCACATAACCCGAATTCAAGCAGCAGCAATGGCAAAATTCACATTTTAGACATAAGTGAATTGAAAATAGAAAATTTATGAAATTTTCGAACTGCACAAACCAAAATCAGTAAGTTTGAAAGTTTGATTTTTTCAATTGAGTACGAATAGATGATTATTGTAAAAATTATGATCAATTCTCTCTTTCAAAATCATAGGTGATCTATAATGAAATTCTGAGATTATGAACTCATTTCTTTATGTATATAGATATATATATATATATATATATATATAATATAATATATATATATATATATATACAGTGCTTTCATGATGAAAGGAACAAATTCATTAAAAAATTAGGTTTCTATTTCATGTTAAAATCCTCGGACAGGTCGATTAGTATTTTTATTGGGCATTTTTTCGCAATAAAAATTTTTGTATACAGGGTGTCTCATTTCAAGAGCTATGGCTTTGTCATTAGTTTTTTTAAAGGTAATACCCTGTATTAATTATTTCCACTTTACAATTCTACGAAAAAATTCTTATCACTTTTGTGAACTACATACCATAATGCCTCAACTCGATGGATTGCCAGAAACGAGATAGTGGGTAATGAGAGGTACGATATGAAAAACACACAAATGTAATTACTAATTTAATTTTTACATATGTTCAATCTGTTGTCCGTTTACTTCGAGACATTTTTGAAGTCGATTCAATGTTTCCCGTTGCACATTTTTCAATTACTTCTGGAGACTGATAAGTCTTATTTCCTGCCTGATTCTCTCTTTTAGATCATCAATATTATTTGGTCTATTCAAATAAACTTTAGACTTCAAATAACCCCATAAGAAAAAAAAATCCAATGGGGTTATGTCCGGTGATCTTGGCGGCCACTCAATCGGACCTCTCCGTCCTATCCATCTGTTGGGAAAAGTTGCATCAAGAAATTGTCGAACAGCGATTGAATAGTGAGGAGGTGCCCCATTTGTTGAAACCATATCTCGTTATTAGGTATGTCAGGATCTTGTGGGTTAGGAAACAAAAAAAGCTAAAGCCGGAAATGAGTTCGAACTGGAGAAAGTTCAAGTAGTCCTCTCCGTTTAGTGTTCCTTCAAAAAAATAGGGACCAACTATACGATTTCGAACAATCGCTGCCCATGTATTAATTTTTTGAGGCCGCTGTGTGTGGCATTCTTGCATCCCAATGAGGATTCTCGGTCGCCCAATACCTACAGTTTTTGTCTGTTGACGTGGCCATTTAAAGTAAAGGTGGCTTCATTCAGAAAAAATTATGTTTGTAAATGAAATTTAGATGTTGATTATGAATTTCAAGAATCTGCTCACAAAACTGTACACTCTGCGGTCAAAATCGTCTTCTAATAATTCATGTACCAGCTTAATTTTATAGGGATGATGCTTATTTACCTTAAGTATTTTATGCACGGACCCTACTGATAAATTGAAATTATTGGAAATTGTAGTAATGGATGTATGAGGGTTATCTTGGGTTTCTAGTAGAAGGTTCAGCACTGTTTCTTCAGATACTCTCGGTGGTCTTCCTTTAGGTAAATCTATAACGTGGCCGTATCTCCTGAATTTTGATTCAATTTTGCTGACTGTCGATCTAGTAATTGGCGGACGATCAGGATGATTTTCATTGAATAGATTGCAGACTTCTTCTTGTGAACGCACCCTATCTCCAAAACCAATCCTCATAAGTACTTCAATACGTTCTCTCTCAAGTAATTGCATTTTCTTAAACAATGAAGTAAGTAAGTAGTGTAGTGCCTGCAGCGTTGAAAACGTGAAAACTGCGGACTATACAGCACCAGTGAATGAATTCAGATGGTACTTGTGAAATTTCATTCTTCAGATTTAAT
>JARQZK010005216.1:42500-144698 GCA_030704885.1 Cynegetis impunctata
GTAGAACTCTGAATGGTTCATAAAAACTTACGGGATGAAATTTAGCTTTATGTTAAGGTTAATATATTAATTGAATATTAATTCATTCCTGTGGCTGTCAAGCCACAGGAACAGCTAGGATTTTATCAGGTTGTGTGTTAATATATCAACATAATAAACTATTTTATATAACTTTTTGGGTTCTATAAATTTTTTTTAGAAATAAGCTTTCGTGAAAAACGCATTTGCTCGACCGTTTTTCGTCGAGTTTATGAGCAAAATTGATCAATCAAATCATGAAAAATATACAAGTTAACCGTAGTCAACATTATATATTATTAACCTTCAACTACTGACACCTATTTCCTCACACAGACCCAGACACGGAGTCTGCCAGACTCCTTTTTTATTAGGCTTACCCCAGCCAAGTCAATACTTTTTTGAAATATCTATTAATTGAAAGGAATAACTTAGTTCATTCAGAAAGGGTAAAGTGAGTTGCAGAATCTTCATTCTTTAAAAAGAAAATAGTGATAGAGAAATTACCAAACTTAACATTTTTCAAAAAAAAATGTCAATGAATTAAATAGGAGTCGGTATTAAGTTGTTGAAATCGAAATATTCATAATTTCTTTTGAAATCGAGTTCTACTATGTATGTGGAGTGAAAAAACCGTAAACTAAATGTTGACACAAAAAGCTAAAAAAAATGAAAAGCACTGAAAATATGCTAAAAAATTCAGTTAGATTGGCTGCAAACTTTTCGTTTGTTTTTTGCAAGTTAAACAGGCATATGTGGTCTTTCTTATCAATTTCGGAGGACATATGTGGCAAGATTTGGTGATGAGAAGGGTTTCATCTCCAGTTTGAGGCTCCGGTACAGAGGGTACTCTGTACCGTTGGTTTCACTCTTTTCGAAGTACTAGCCATATAAATTTATATGAGTTTTATAACACTAACCCTAACACGGAGTCCCACAGACTCTTCTTAGGATATAGCTTGCCCGAGATCAGCGAAATTCAAACACATACACACTTGCCTAAGTTCAGGAAGGTACTGAAAGAAACAGTCGTCTGCTTCTATTGTGATGGGAGATAAAGTGCACTTCAAGAAGTCTGTGGGACTCCTGTCAGTAGTTAAAGGTTAAAGTGAACAAGGAAAATTTTTCAATAATTTAAAAATTATCGAACAACTTTCCAAAGCGAGTTACATGCATGGTTGCATTTATTCATGCTGATTACATGCATTCTACGACGCGAATATGGGTTGTGCGGAGGGCGCTATGGGTTGTTATCCATATAGTAGTTCGACCAGCTCCCTTGGAAATTGGTTCGATAATTTTAAAATTATTTAAGAATTTTTCTTGCATACTTTATGCAATATATAAAATTGAATATTTCAACCAATACGTTTTTCATGATTTACGGCAAGTATTTAAGTAGCGCGCTATCATCAGTATGTCCAGAGCTTTCAAATGTTATTTTTGTGTTATGGAATCACATACGCCACTGTTTCAGAGTAGACATCTTCACTAGAGGAAGTATTTGTTCTGTAAATTCTGAAATTCTTCTATTGATTAATAAAAATAAGTCGTAAATTTAATTATACTATTGAATTCAATGTAAAATCTCATAAACTTTATGCATGCAAATATTATTAATTATTTTCTAAGATAGAGAGAATTTAATGGTTTATTAAACTCGTTAAGCTAAATTCAAGTTGGTTTCTTGCAATTGACTGATTCCATTATTTCGAATCACATGGTTATCATATTCATGTCGATACGCTTGTTGAACTCTTGGACCGTTTATTGAATAATTGTATCAGTTGAAGTGCCACTCAAATGTTGCATTAAACATTAAGCTAAAGCAAACAATATTCTTGGACTATTTAACCGCATGATATGTATTATATTTTGCCACTTCTTGCATAAAAATTCCACAAATTGATGTCTGTCTTCACTGCTAATCATATTGTTATAATATTGAAAGGAATAATGTCACAATAATCACCAGTGGCGTATCCAGGAGTGGGTTAGCTTCTCATCAAGTGCTATCATATAATTCAAAGAAATTTAAAAGATATCTGAATGTCTGAAATCGGCAATGAACGTTAATATTTATTTTTGTATCTAGTGTGCGAAATGCTACTTTGGTGATCGAGAACTGATTTTTTTTAACGAGGCGTAGCCGAGTTAAAAAGAAATAGTCGAGTTCACCAAAGTATTTCGCGCATGAGATGCAAATAAATTTTTTTCTACAAACGTCAAAAATATTGTTCTACAAAAAAAGTAACATTCTCAGCTTAATATGAAAAATAGTATTGAACTGGCTTAAACTGTTTTTCCAAATCAAGTAATTACTGTAACTATGGAAATGAAATGGCATTTGTTGACAATTATTTCAAAGTGACAGTTCTTGATAATTATTTTGGAGTGACTTTTTATTCGAGTCAATTTCGTGCGTTATATTTATAAATTACTGTAAAATAATGGAAATTTCGAGCGACGATGAAGTAGCAGTACCCCACCTATTTTGACAGATGCGGCCAATTCAGTAATTTCAAATCTTTTACCGGAGAAATCGAGGCGCCAGTATGAAAATGCATATCAGCAATTTAAAGAGTGGTGTGAAGCAAATAAAGTCAGAAAAATATCCGAAAATGTGCTGTTGGCATATTTTGCAGAGAAGTCTAAGAAGCTGAAGTCTTCCACGTTATGGGCAATATATTCTATGTTGAAAGCAACACTCAATGTTAAAGAAAACGTGGATTTCAAGAAATTTACCAAGTTGGTTCCATATTTGAAAAAATTGTCAGTTGGGAACCATCCTAAGAAATCTAAGGTATTGACTAGAGAGGAAGTTGAACAATTCATAAGAGAGGCAGATGATGAAACCTATTTGTTGGTTAAGGTAGATTTTTGATGATTGTTTTATGTGTTTTTTAAATTACTGATTTCCTTTTAGGTTGTTTTAATACTGGGTATTTCGGGTGCTTGCCGCCGTGAGGAACTCACTAAAATGACGGTCGATGACATAGAAGATAAAAATTCCATTTTGATTTTTAAAGTACCCGATACAAAAACGAATATACAACGAATTTTTACAGTTTAAAATTTAGATTATACTGACATTTACCGAAAATATGCGGCTCCTCGTCCAATTTATGCTACCAGTCGCCGATTGTTTTTGAAGTATCAGAATAAGAGATGTTTTAACCAAGTAGTTGGAATAAATAGTATTGGAAAGATACCTAGCTTAATAGCAAAACACCTAAAATTGACAAATCCTGAAGCCTACACGAGCCATTGTTTTCGGAGAACTTCAGCCACACTCCTTGCTAATACGGGGGCCGATATATGTGTTTTGAAGCGACATGGAGGATGGAAATCTTCGACTGTGGCCGAAGGATACGTGGAAGATTGTATCAACAATAAAATTCAAATATCAAACAAAATTTTAGACTGTGAAATTTCAGGATCAAGTGCTGTCACCTCTACGGCAGTTGCTTGCAAATCAAAGATAGTCTTCCAACTCCCAAAACTACGATATCACGAGCTGAATCTGATTTATCCGGTTTAGGAATAAATATTGGTTCGTGCACTGGCTGCACCATTAATGTTAACATTGTAAATAATAAATAAAATTAGGTAGTGTTAAATTTTCTCACAATTTGAAAGCCTTAATTATTGTTATACATTAATAAATAAATGATTTCTTGAATTTTTGCTTGATTGAGGAACATAAAGGTTAAAATATAAAAATCCCATATAGTTTACATGCAGTGTGCGAAGTAAGTATTTCGCACACTACTTCGCGCACGGTTTCATGGTAACGAAGGAAAATGAAAAAAAGGGTCACTTCGCATATTGTTGTCAATGCGCGAAACTTGTCATTTTTTGACGTTTGTAGAAAAACAGAATTTTTACACATTCGCGAGATTGAGTGCTTCGTGTAGTAAGAGAAATTACAGAAAATAACTTTTTCCTAAGCATAAGACTGCGTTATATGCAAAGAATTTTCTATTAAGTCATGCATTTTATTTATTTGAAGAGTTTTATTCAACATAATTGTATGCTGGTGTTTGTAACTGACTTATACTCAAATTGTAGATATATTTGTATATTTTTTTTTATTTGTATATATTTCATTTATGTGCGTATTATGTTCGACTTGTACAGTGTGTCCAATTTTCGATACTTTTGAATGGTATCTCCGTTATTTTTGAAGATAGAGGGTTGCGGTTTTCGCGACATTGTGCTACTTTTTCGTAAAACTGAAGATGCTGTCAACAGAATTTTAATAGTCCTTTTAGGTTTTAAGATACAGGGCATTTTTGAAAATGTTGCATTTTGGAATTATCCTTCATATTATCGAAAAGGTAATAAAACATTCTTATAGATATTTTTCTGTAGAATGCAGTGGCGTAGATAATTTTGTTACATATTTACTATTTTCGAGTTATAAAGCAAACTTATGGTTTTTTAAATGGAATACCCTGATATTGGTTTGACATTTATTTTTGTTTCTTGTCGTGAACAATATCCATGGCCTACTATTGAATTTTGCATTTAATTTCAGAAAATTGTCATTTATTTGCGCGTTTCTGAGAAAAAGTTTATACTATCATATATTTTTGAAAAGCTAAAAAGAAAGACAAATTTTATATTCTATAAATGTATAGGGTATTTCATTTAAAAAAAACATAGGTTTGCTTTATAACTCGAAAATAGTAGATACGTAACAAAAATTATCTATACCACTGCATTCTACGGAAAAAAATCTATAAGAATGTATTACCAGCACAGTGTGGCGCAAACCGCAACCCTCTATCTGCAAAAATAACGTAGATACATTCAAAAGAATCGAAAATTGGACACACTGTACATGCTTGTTTTAACGTTCAACGTATGAATTGTAATACTGCCAGACGGCCAGGTTGGCGGTATAAATTTTTTTCTCTGAATGCCGGTTATTTAATGTAGATATTTTCTATTTTCTAATTTTTTTTTGAGCATTACGCATCCTCACAGCTTTTGCAGATTGAGTTTGAGGTTTGAAATTTGATACGCGAATGGAAGGAGGAAATAGTGGGGAAATATACTTAGGGACCCTGAATTGTTTCCCTCAACCGCCGCCATTTTCATGTAAGGATTTTGTGTTTTTCTGTGGTTGTAAAAATTTTTCACATCCACAAATATAGTAAATGGATTAACAAATTTATTGTGGAAATTGGTGAAGAAATACTACTTTGGTGAGAAAGCTCTGGTGCTTCATTGTTTTTTTTTTCATTTTGTTGAAGTCTACCTGCTGTGCATTTTAGGCAGTTACAATTATTGTACGTTCCTTTTTCAATTTGAAGGATGTATTCAAGACACTCTCACCAACTATCAAGAATAGGTGTGTTCGAATGGGCTAGAACGCTGAATTAATATCCTGCAGTTTCTGACAGCAATACCAACTCGACAGAATTGAATCACAGGTACCAAATATTTTTTTGGTAAGCAAACAGAGTTTATCAAGCTCTAAATCATCGATTTTTATGACGCATTATCGAGCGAAACGGACAACAGATATATGTAAAAATATTAACAATTCCGTATTCGTGACTGCTTTTGAATGAGCTCATGAGTTTCAATCTTATGTAATTGATTTCGAATGGTTTGATATTCTATCGTGCTGTAAAACTCGAACGTTCAATGGTATCAACTCCCCTCAGTTGAGGATGTAGGTGGGTACTTCTTTCTTTGGGTACCACGCCAATGAGGTGACCCTGATTGCTTCTAGTCTCAATTGTTGGTAACGTAATTCTATCAAATTCACGTCAATATGTCCGATTGTTTCGAACGGAAATTGAAGGTTACACAAGGTGAAATATAGTCGATGAAGACAGACAAATAAATTCGAGCTATTTGGATTTATACGTCTCTACTAATCGTTAAACTTTACCTTTTTTACCGCGGACTGCGGAATTTCAAGGAAATAGAGTGAATTTTATGCATTATATTTTTTTAACTACTTGAAATTTTTATGGATTTTTTAATGCGCCAGTCTGCTGATTGTATTTAAGAATAGAACCATATATCTAATCCATGTGACATCAGAATTTTATATAATGAACAAAGTCACTT
The DNA here is from genome assembly GCA_030704885.1 of Cynegetis impunctata. NCBI lineage: Eukaryota > Metazoa > Arthropoda > Insecta > Coleoptera > Coccinellidae > Cynegetis > Cynegetis impunctata. The sequence goes on from JARQZK010005216.1 coordinate 48,609, forward strand.
CTCTTGAAACAAATCAAAATCTTTGCTGCCTAAATGACGAACGAGTGGTTTACCTAACAATTGAATATTTCATTATTTTTTATCTGTTTGAGATAAAACAAGAACCTCATATCAAACATTGACTGCTTATTCTCAATCATTAAACTTCAAGCTTTAAGAATTTTTTTGAAAAATTCATTCATAACCTGAAAAGATCTCACAATCAGGGGCGACACAAGCGTATGTGCCACCCGGGTGCAAGATATAATTTGACACCCTTCCTCATCAAAACATCAATGTTATATTCCGTCAATAATTATAATATTTTTGTTGATTTAAAATTCTGAGTTCAATTATTAGATTACTGTTACTCTGTTTAAGAAATAAAACAATTTAAAATAAAAATTATGAAGGTAACTTTTTATAAACTTTATTACTTTGTATGATTTCAAAAGAGAATGTATTTTGAACAAATATAAAAAAGATAGTACTTTCATATAATCCTTAGATATAACAAAAAAAAATACTTTACTTATAGGTATACATTATTTTGTATTAATCTTTCTTCTCCATTAGCACTTTGAACTTGGATGCTTTATAAGTTATAAATATGAATTAAACTGGTAAACTAGTAAATACTGAGGTTAATACATTTTATTTATTGAAAGCAACTTTTCTTGCTTTTTTAATGATTGTAAATTCTTTAATTAAATCTGTCATTATAACTCTTCGCATATATCTTTCTCGATGCTCATCATAGCCAAACTTGTAAGCCTATTCTGGCTCATAGCAGATCTCTCATAGTTTTTAATTATTTTAATTTTGAAAAAAAAACTCTTACTATGGGTAATAGTGAGAGGCATCGTTGAAAATATCTGTGAAGCTACACATAAGTTGGGAAAAATATTACTTAAATTATGTTTGCCTTTCATATTGGCACTATTGTCATAACCCTGCCCTATCATATCTTTAATATCAATATGTAATTATTCCAAATAATTTAATAAAAATGAGAGCTTGAATTTTAAAATAATCAAACAAAATTACCTACGTGTTGAAACTTTAAACTTAAAAAAAGCACTTGACTACTTTATCTATTATTTCAGTTTCAGTTCACTCTACTTTATACTTGTATTCAATGACCAACTTAATTAAATTAACACAGTTTTCAAAATTTTCCTTCTATATATGCCGCCATGCTGGCGGCATACATAAAGGATTATCTAATAAAGCACAAAAAATACAATTTATCCACGGTAACTCGTGTGTCGGCTATTGACGGTGTACAAAGTAATATTTTTATAGCGATCGGCATCTTTTTGGATAGGATAAATAAAAAAAAAATTATTTTTTGCTGCCCCTTTGTAGTATGCCGCCTGGGTGCCATGCACCCTCGGCACGGGCCGGCCCTGCTCACAATCTATATCAGATAACAAAATTTCGATAAAAGAACAATTGTGTATATACAAATTGAATACTTGTCATTTTGTTTCTTTAGCAATATTTTTTCACCAAGAGCTATAAATTCCTGTGTTGTGGTATATCACTGATGTGCCGTGGCACCTCATTATACGATGACGCTGCCTGATGTATGAATTTTTCCTACCAATATTCACTGTGGGTGATATGTATATTTTGTTTCGTCTTCATATTATATGTAAGAACATCACTATTCAATGCAATATCTATTTGATCTTATTTATCAGTTTGATACTATCCTGTTTGACAATACTATCGATATTTAATAATTTCAAGTCTTTGTATAATATTTTTGATTTTGTTCTGAAGTTTGTGTTGAACATTACTTTCAGGAAATCACTAATCTGCTCCTTGTGTTTACTAGAAGCTGCCAATCTAATGATGTACCATACTTGGTGATCCAACCCTTCCCAGGGGTAAGAGAGTCCTTCAAAGGGTATACTATAGAAAATTGGAACACTTTGCCGGCCAGTCATTTGGATCAGCTCCAGGATTCAAAAACCTACTGACAAACTGTTGTGCACTTTGTCAGGATATAACCTAGAGAGCTGGCCTTATAAGTTTTTCATATCTTCTTCTTGTGGTGCCGTACCTGGTTTAGGTTGTGGCGACCTCTATACAACTACTCGTGCTGTGCGTGATACAGCGATACACGAATAGAAGGGACCTACAGTTTTACGACGGTTCCGAACGTCTTTACAGAGAGGCTTTACTAGGCAGAATACTGCTCGGTGGTTTGCCGTTGCCTTCTGAGAGGTGGCTCCACATTAATTCGTTGGTTCGGCCGGGATTCGATCCATCGACCTTCTGTTCAGTAGCCCAACGCACTGACTACTGAACTACAGAGCCACACAAGTTTTTCATATGTTGCCCTATAATCTCGCTGTGAGTAATGCCTTATTGAATAAAGCCCATCTTGGCACTTAATTCATGAAAATATACCAAGAGAGCTGGTTATATATCTTCTGCGACATGAAATTTACATTTACAATGCAACAGTGAATTATAAAAAAAATCAAGTCACCCTGGCTCAAGATCTACATACAGCTATTTCGAACCTATTAGATCTCTTCAATATTCTTGTTAGTGCGCTCTGAACATTGAACTGATGGTTCCTAATTTCTTTAGCGGAGGGTGCTATGGGTTGTTATCCATATCGTAGTTCACCCGCGATTTATATTAAGGAACAATAAGCAATATTATGTACAACTCCGAGTCAAGTTAGTCTACAGAAGATATCTAAGAAGATCGAAACAGTTTTATGCAGGTCTGGGCGACTTGACGTTTTCTTCAATTCAGTGTTACATTGTGAATGCAGATTTTTCGTTGCGAAATACAAATAACTAGCTCCATTGGAAGATAGTTTCATAAGTTTAAATTAATGAAGAATTTTCCTTGTTTACTTCATAGAACATACTTCATTTGGTACTTGAAATATCTTTGGATTGGAATATTCCTTTTATCACAAATTACCGATCTGTACACATAGCTGGAAGTTCGATCAATTTATCGACAGAAAAAATTTTCATGTATTGATATTTTGTCAGGGTACTGTTAAATTTTCATCTATTTTCATTCATGTCAAGTTATAATCTTTTTACCCATTTTCAACTGATATGCTTAGAAATATGTGTTCGTATTACTTCATTCACATCTTTCATGTATTGAGTAAAAAAAACTGAAACAATCTACTGAACTCAGCGGAACAAATTCGGACTAATGTACCTATTCTAGATCTTTAACTTCACTGAATTTTATTATTGCTGAATGTAGTTCACGTGAAAATATTCCCACGGAGTGATTTGAGCATGAATTTCTACGACATTGACTAACAATATGAAGGTTATCCCATCCTTAAAAATTTAAAAATACCTTTTTTTGAAGAAAACAATTTAACTATTTTATCGTTCTCTGTCCATTTAATGTAATGGTGATGGTAACAATGGATAGAACGATAGCTATCGTACTGTGAGGGCGCTCAGGTGCTCCATTTAATTTATATGGGAGAACGACAGGTCGTCCTGTCAAAAATATATATTAAAAAAAAACTATATTTTTATAATATTAAAAGTCATTGTAAAGCCTTGTCGTCATGAAATATCCTCATATAATACAGTCCAACAGAATTTCTCGCCATCCCCTCGGGTGTTAAAACTCATTCCACTTTGAGTATTCTTTAGATTCTTTCCCTAGGTCAATAAACCACTATGCCTGCTTCAAGATTCACATTTTTTTTCGTTTTCCAAATTTCTTTGGACAAACCCTTGGCACTGGGCGACATTCGTGTCGCCCACTTTGTGTGCTAATATAAGCTCTGCTTCACATCGCAAGTAAGACAGGAAGAAGTAAAATGTTTTCAAGAACAATAATGCAAATAAATAACCAGTCCTATATACGTAGCTACGTTCACTATCCGCAACATAGGTAAGTATAGTTTAGGATTTCTTGTGGGGACAAGAAAATTTCAGTAGGTGGCTTTGTCTATGAATACGAAGGGTGCCCCTCCTTAAAAATTTAAAAATTCTCTTTTTTTGAAGAAAACAATTTCACTATTCTAAAACAAAAAAATTATGGAAACTTTTCTTTCAAAATCTGTAATATATATTGTGTAAAGGTGCGTTTTTTCAACAGAATCATGTTTTTATCGTTCTCTGTCCATTTAATGTAATGGTAATGGTAGCAATGAATAGAACGATAGCTATGGTACTGTGAGGTCGCTCAGGAGCACCTGAGCGACCCGTTTAATTTATGAAAATTCAGTGGGCGATATTGTCTACGAATATGAAGGGTGCCCCCCTCCTTAAAGATATCTTTTTTTGAAGAAAACAATTTTACTATTTTAAAACAAACAAAAAAAATATGGAAATTCTTTTTTTCGAAATATGTAATACATATTTTGTAAAGGTGCGTTTTTTTCAACAGAACCATCTTTTTATCGTTCTCTGTCCATTTAATGTGATGGTAATGGTAGCAATTGATAGAACGATGGCTATCGTACTTTGAGGGCGCTCAGGTGCTCCATTTAATTCATATAGGTCGTCCTGTAAAAAAGTATATATCAAAAAAAAACTATACTTATATAATATTAAAAGTCATTGTGAATCCTTGTCATCATGAAATATCATCATATAATACAGTCCAACAGAATTTCTCGGCATCCCCTCGAGTGTTAAAACTCAATCCACTTTGAGTATTCTTTAGATTCTTTCCCTAGGTTAATAAACCACTGCTAATAAAACTGCTTCAAGATTTACATTTTTTTTTCGTTTTCCAAATTTTTTGGACAAACCCTTGGCACTGGGCGACATTCCTGTCGCCCACTTTATGTGCTAACATCTCTCTTCACATCACAAGTAAGACAGGAAGAAGCAAAATGTTTTCAAGAACAATAATGCAAATAAATAACCAGTCCTATATACGTAGCTACGTTCACTATCCGCAGCATAGGTAAGTATAGTTTGGGATTTCTTGTGGGAACAAACCTTTCAACAATCGTTTCCATATTAACTCACGCTGTCGTGTAATTCCATGAACGTCTGTCTACTCGAATTGATCTTGAACGATCTGCACCGTCGGAACGCCGGTGAAAGGTGCAGAACTTGGCCGGACTGCCCGGCCGTATCTCTCTAGCAAACCGTGTGCCGTTCTCCGGCCACAAGAATAGCCACATTCACTGGCCAAGGACGGCGTGTTGCCAAATTGGCTAATGAGGGGCGAGTGGTACAAGTTGGTGAACTACTGCGTTGCTTCCACCTGTCCAGCGACGCGGAATTGCGACAAGAAGGCAACCGGATGTCGGTTTGTAGGCTGAGATTGAAGCGAAGTGCACGAGAATAAATAATTGGTAGTATCGGTATTTACTTCTTCTTTCTTCCAACTCCGACTATGCGTACGAACATTAAACTTTTATGCAAGTCATGCATTCCGTTCTTTGTTTTTTATAATTATTAAATTTCGATATGAATATCTAATTTCATTCGCCTATTTATATCTTTATTTTTACCTTCAATTTTTTTTCAAGTAACTTGGGTGTGTTGTTTTCGAAATGGATACATACTAGTGAGTGGATTGTGTGTTGGAGACAAAGAAACAAAAAACAATATTTAATTTTTTTAATTTATGAAGAGGTCTCGTTGGATACTTGGTAAAATATCCTTCAATAATTTTAAAAAACATACATTCATACTAGTAAGTGTAGAGGAAAAAAAGAGGAGAGGTGTCTTAGAATACCAGTTTGCTTTCGCATATTGTGTATTAAGTAGCAGGCATAATGAAATATAGTACCTATATTATGCAATGAGCACAAAATGATACCCATTTTGCACGAGTATGAAATATGCAGCACTAGCCTAAGGAAAATGCTGCAATTCATGCGAGTGCAAAATGGCCATTTTGTTGCGAGTTGCATACTATACTTTTTCTATGACAACATATCGTTCACGTTTAATACATGCATACATTGCAAAAACTTTGAAACTATGAAATTACTCATTTCCTACTAAAACTGTGACAGAAACGATCTGCTGACATTTCATAAACAACACAAAAAAGAACTGCATGCGCAGTGCAATATAATTAATTTACATTTTGACAGCAAATTGGCGCGACGGGAATTGGTAAATCCATTTGCTGTGTTCTGTGTGTTTATTGCTGTTTATGTAGAAAAGTGAAAAAAACTCATTTTCAACACAAAACATTATTAAACTCCAACAGTACATCTCCAAATAGGAGATGAGCATGAGGTGCTGAAGAAAGAAGATTTTGCTTTAGGATTTATGAATAATACAATGGAAGACAAGTTGCGGAAATTCTCAAGTATAATATGTATGGATGGCACTCACGGCACAAACATAAAAGGAATGGACTTGACAGTTATGTTGATAAAAGATGACAAAAATGCAGGATTCCCAGTAGTATTCTTTCTTACTAATCGACTCGATCAAGTAGTCCAGGAAGTTTTTCTAGGTGGGCGTAATGCTATTCTTGTTATATATTTAACAGAATTATATGTTTGTGTTTATTATGTTTTACAGGTGCTCTCAGAGATAAATTAAAACAAGAAATAAAACCGGACTATTTTATGAGTGATGATGATCCCAAATATTTCAACGCCTGGGCAAAAACAATGAGAAACCACCCGAAACGGCTTTTATGCACTTGGCATGTAGTGAAGAACTGGAACATTCAAGGCAGAAAGAAAATCAAGAACCAAGAAATCAGGAAAGAAATGAACAAGATAATCACCGAAACTAGCAAAGATAGGATGTTAGAGATCACAAACACATACCTTTTAAAATTGCAAGAGGCAGGTGAAACTGATTCATCGGTATGAGTGTACTTATCCTGAGTATACTGTGAAAAATACCTTGTGTAAGCATATTCACTTGGTACGTATGTATGAGGAGCACATGGACACTAACTCTGTTGCAGACGATTTTGCAAAAACTTTAGGAGAATCCTTGACAACCAAAGCACAAAAAGAGATGGAAGTATGCCAGTTCATTGAAGAGGTAAGAAAGCGCGAAGTGACATCAAATCAAGATGGGACAGCCACGGACAGTAACAAGAGGGATGCACAGCTGAAATATTATTTCAATTGGGCAAAAGATCTTCAGGATGAAGATTTTGCTGTTTTTATCAACCACTTGCGGTTGGCAAAGAAGGACATGGATGTGAAATGGTCTGAACCAACAAAGAAGAGGAAAATGGAAAAACAGGAATATTTTCCTTCAAATAAGCACTCAAAAGTGAGTGAGAAATATAATTTGAATACATTTATTCTTTCTTTTGCTAGAAAATAGATTTACTGTGGGTATATTCTACCTATTTAATAATTTTATGTTAATATCGGTATAAAACATGATTTACCTTTATTTTTAGATTTTTTTCTTTTTTCAGAATTGATATTAGCAAAGTGGAATAGGCTCATCCTTATGGTCATCAATCTTCATACAAAATGTTTATTATATAATATTAAAATTTTCATTATGTATTGTTCTTTGGGTTTTAATTTATATATTGCTTTATAATTATTGTTTAAAGTAAGTCCTTGAATGTATATAAATTGGTCAATGATATTGTAAGCAATGTTAGACATTGCGCAAGGAGATCTAGCTCTGTTTTTGTGTTTTGATTATTGCTAGAGTTAGGTCTTTTTGTGTTATGCCAAACTTTTCATCGCAATTAAATAAACAAATGATATGTTAATTTACATCGTATTTTCAAAATGCCCTATATTCAGTTTATAAGTATTCCCTGTATTTGAAGCAAAGTTTGTTGGGAAAAATAATCATAGGTCTTTTGTCTTATAACTCCAAAATATTTTGGCTAACCACATTTTAATTGCATTAGGAGTTTCCTTGTAGATTTGTTATCCGTATATTATATTGATTTTAAATAATAATTGAGAAAATCTTACGCTAGGTTTGCATTCCAACGCTATTTTAACTCATGAACTTTCGCGCCTTAATTCAAATTTTTAAAATGGCACATAATATTTTGGCTTATGCGCATGCCCTAAAAAATGCTTCGTTGTTTTTTGTGTCGTCTACATTTCATCAATTTGTCGCTGGACGTCATAATTTGACAAGCTGTAGTCGTCGTGATTTCAGAGTGAACCTAGAACTAATAATTTGTTGCTTAGCAACTTGCCCACCAACAGATGCAAAAATGAAATTCTGTACAAAATGTGCTTGTTTATGATTGAAGTTACGGTTATAAAATGAACATTTATCGAGGTTGTCGTAGAAAAAATTAATAACGATTGAGAGAGATGAAATGAAAAAAGTTAGAGAGTAGTTAAACGAAAACTAAAAACTAAATGAGAAAATAGTGATAAAATTCTCATCAAGTTATGATCATTTTATTTTTAGTTATTTCAAGAATAAGAACTAATTATGAACTGAGTCATTACAATCAATTTTAGTAATGACTGGTCTGTGGTTACTAAATAAGAACACGTATGTTTGTAATTTAATTTTATGTGTGTCGAAAAAACTGCATCGATAGAGGTAATGTATCTTGTTGAAGATTTCAAACGATCATTGCTTAAATAAAATTCTTCTAGAGGTAATTGTATCAATAGCTCTTATTTTGTTAGGGAAAAGTTGATGTTGAAATGGCTAGTCTTTTGTATGAACAAAAATTAAAAATGTTTTTTTAATTTTTGCGTCTTGAAGATATGCCTAGCAACCCTGTCGTATCAGTCGTTAATCGTGTCGTACACAATTTAGGCCTATCTTTCATTGGCCAGGTTGATGGAGTGTTACGTGGTAGAAGGAACTTAGTTCCAAAACTGAAATGGAAAAAAACAACATAAAATGTTAGTCATTCATAAAGAGATCCCGCTTGATACTTCAATTGTTTAAATGAACATCCCTGTATTATGTTTCAGTGATACTTTTATTTATTCTTGGGTTATTATTCGGTTACCATATCATTAGTGTTACAGCAAACAATGAAAGAATTAACATTTCACTTGAATATAACTTCGTTCAATAGAAATGGTAATTTAATGTCAACCTGCCCATTGCAAGCTTTGGTTTTTTATAATCTCTTGGATATAGCAAGTAATTCTCTTGTTATCGGTTTTATTCGTATCATAGCTATAAGTGGATAAAAAGTCGTTTTCATTAATATCTATGATATGAATAAGCCAGGTAGCAAAAAAAAGTGTGGGAGTCCTAGATATTATATAATATACCAATATTTTTAGAAATGATTATCCCATTAGCAGTAAGAAACATTTAAATTTAATCCTCGCATTGAATGGGTTTAATGTACTGACAACCAGAAACATATAAACATCTCAACATAAAGTAGAACTTTCGTGTATTCAAAATCTGTCCGTCTAATTTCAGATTCAGATTGTTGAATATTCAAATTGAATTAGAGTGGTTGTGTTCAAATCACAAGATTCAACAGCTCATTCTTGAACTTAATTTTAATGTTAACATCATTCAGTAGTTGATTAATTTTGGTTGATTTCAACGAATTAAATTAATTCAATAAAATTATAACTGGTTAAGTACCTCTTGTCTAATGTCATGAAGAAGACTACTTAGGGCTCATATAAATATCAATACAACTATTAATATACAACATTATTGTGTTATAACCAATTATTCTTACTTTATTTAATACATTTCACTTTTCATGAAATATTGAACTTTTTTAATAACTAATAACTAATGTCATTTAATAAACTATATTCCAGGAATTAGTAATAAAATCATCAACAGATTATCACAAAACGGTATTAAAAGCATATGTACAAATAAACGTAATTTGAAGTCACTCTTAGTCAATAACAAAGATAGGAACAATATTGGAGAAAACAGTGGTGTTTACAAAATCTTTTGTAATGAATGCCCATCCTTTTATATCGGACAAACAGGCAGAAAAATCAACACTCGCGTAGAAGAACATAAAAAGTCAATTTTGTTTAACAGAAACACCACTGGTTTCTCAGAGCATTGTATAAAATTTAACCATTTCATCGACTTCGAGAAAACGATATGCCTCCACCCAGGTAAAAAGGGCAAGCGTCTTGACCTGTTGGAAATTTTAGAAATTAGTAGTGCCATTAAGAGGAATTACCCCATCGTAAATGAACAAGTTGAATACCAAATTTCCCCTCTACTACAATCAATATTATAAATGAGCTTGTTGAGTATTTTTCTGTTCAGTCTTGATAATGGGCCCATAACCCGAAACTAGTTGACTAATTTAATTGTTAATTTTTATTCAATATATTTGTGAAACTTAAAGCCAAGTGTTTTTATTTTAAATATCAGTAATGAACTTTTAACCATCAACTGTATCTAAAGAAGTGTTCTCACAATAAATTCTAGTAAGGGTTGAAGTAGGATTTTTGACAAAATCTTTGTTTCAATAGCCCTTATACTATATAGTTTTAAAATGAATTCGGAATGAAATTTCCATGTTATAATTGATGATTATAACTTCTTTCTATACCTATGCAATATGATTTATAGTAGTACTTAGTCAGGGCCGTAGCCAGCACTGCTTTCTAGAGGGGTCTGCACAAATTGTTGAGGGGGCTTGTTTTTTACTTAGTACTAAAATAAATATACGTGAAAAAAGACAGGAATATACAACTTTTCTTGTTTTTTTACCTAGAAAAATATACTGGAAAACGAATATTCATTACAAAACATTCTGGAAGAATAAAATAATTTATTCTAATAAAGAATGATAAATAAAAAATCTCTCATAGAACACTGTGAATAAATCAAACAAATAGAAATAAAGAATATAAAAAAAATAGAAATGTACTTTCATCATTAAATATCTACAAATAAATATATCTATAGACGTTAATATCATAGAGCCTATAAAGAATTAAAAAAAAGTAACCCTTAAAATATCTGAAGTTTTCTACTTTTCAAATTATTAATTCGAACTAACTATTTTATTTTCCGTGTTAAAAATTTCCGCAAATAAATAATTTTAAGTTAGTTTCACAATTAGGTAGATTTATTTGTAACTAGAATAGTTTTCCCAAGCAGCATTTTTAGTCCTTGGTACCACCCGGCGACTATTATGGGTAACTCTGAAGTTATTGTTACTTGCGACGGGAACGTGATAGCCACGGCCCTATCACGTTCCTACCACCAATTTGGGGAACAATTTGAAGGTGATAGCTACGTGAATAATACCACCCCCCAACTTATGCCGCTACGTCGCACTCACGTTCCAACTACGTGGCGGGAACGTTGCGGCGTGGTCACCGTTACTTTATAATATTTGTCCTCGCCTACTTTACTTTGGCGTCTGCTTCGCCTTTTCTTTGTCTTGCATATGTAGAAAGAGTTTAATAATGACATCTTCCATCATTATTCAGCCTCCTCAACCGAATGGAAATAATATTTTCATGGTTATGTAGATATTATTACTTGTATGGGTACACAAAACTTTGCTGATTTACGAGCTCCGAGTACAAAGAAATTCAAAACGATTTGAAAAATTCTGTGAAATGTGATATTGATAGATTCATAAAAATAATGCGCCCTCTCAAAATACCTTTTTAGACACTTTTTTTTTCAGGAAAGCAATGATAATAATGCATCAAATTGATAAAATATATTTTTATAACATTTTTACTAATTATTTGAGTTCAGATTCGCTTCAATTTATATTTTTTTCTCACTTTTAGACGATTCCATACTTGTACTACTATAAGGAAATTGAAATAAATATAATGGCGTCCTACATTTGGTCAGTAAATATGGCGCATTTTAAAGAAATTACTTTAGAGTAATATTTACGTCACAATGTGTGTTTGAAGGATTTGTTACTTCACTGTAAGTAGCGGCCACTAGTCTTTTATCACTTTAAAGTCATTATCGCCATTAAGTAGAATATTTGTCTACAAAACAACCACAAAATTCCTGAAGCCACTTTATAGTTACCCTTGGAACTTTAACTTATAATTAATAAGTGCTTTATAGCGGTTAGTGAGTGCTGAATGTTTTTCGAACTGTACATTTGCATGTGATAAATAAAAAAAAACAATGTAGGTGTTTAAAATTGTGTTCACACAATAAAAGCCTCCCATATATTTCACGGTTGTTCCTCATAAGTGGGAGTATTGTTTCATCCCCAACACTTGGAGTACAGCGAAAGGGAGATCCTAGAACTGATCCATAACTTCTCTTTTTTCTCACAGCTGACATTTTCACTTCACAAAATAACAACATACTATTCGAACACCAAGAAGTCTCTATAGATTGACCGTTACTTTAAAATTATTTTTTAAGTAATTTGAACTTTGTTGTAATTAAAAATTACTGTGAAGTTGTTTTCGTGAGTAGCGAAATATTTAATTTTACCTTAAATATTACTACATAGTTCCATAACTGTGACGGAAATTCAATAGTAGCAAGGACGTCATAGTTACTTTTAACGCCACCATAAAGTAATAAAAACTTTAAAGTGATATACGAGTAACAAGACTAAGTTACTGGGACTAGCGAATATAACTTTAAAGTCTTTGCGACTTCAAAGTTATTTTACATATTAACAGTCACTTTCCAGAAACTTGAAAAGCTACTTAGAAGTACTGCAACTTTTAAGTTCCAAATTATAGTGATAATAACTACAGAATTACTAAAAGTATCTAAATAAAAGTAGGAAAACCTAGAAAGTTAGTTTTTTAGTGATAATTACCTAACAACGACCTATTCAAAGTTCCGAACTCAGTTTTCGCTACTTTGATGCTGCTTGGGTTATGTTTCAACGCAGATATAAACATTTTTGTTTTGTAATAACTCTGAAATCTTTTCTAGAGGGGGACTTATATGATTCCAGAGGGGGCTCAGCCCCCTCTGGCGCCCCCTTGCCTACGGCCCTGTACTTAGTAGAATAATAATGAGTAATTTTCAATTGAGTTATCGAATTATTTTATTCATGTTGATTGTTGAAGTTAGCATAGCGATAATTTGAACATTTAATTCTGAAAAGTTTTTAAAATACATATTGGCATCTCCAGTGTAAAATAAAATAATTAAAATTTGAGTGAATTCAGTACAAATTTTGGCATTTTCAAACTTTAGGCAAGGGAGTAACGGAACGGTTCATGAGCGGAATCTGATGGCAAAAGATGTGGAAATTATTTTTGAACAACATATCTGAAATTGAACCTTTTATGTCTCTTCGCTGCGTACATGAAGGAGAAGTAACAAAAATAAAGTTTTACATTTTTAATACTACTATGCGTTACACATTCCAGTGAAATAAAAGTTTTCTCTTATGAGCTAACATTTAACAGATAAATAAATTATTTTACTGCTTGGCTTGACAGAACTTTCCAAAAGTTGCTTCAGAATTTAGATTTTCATTTTCCTCAGATTCAATAAACATGATTCTGAGGGCTTGCCGTGTTTCTTCTTCCATGAATTTCGTAAGTACCTTAAATGCGTTTCATTGTACAAAATGAGCGTTCTACAGAACAATTTGTTATTGCCATACTCAAAATTATTCTTGAATTAATATTCATATTTGGGAAAACGCTGCTCAGATTATATCACTGAATATTATGCCAAGAAGGTGTGAATACGATCTTTTCTTCCTTTCACTTTTATTTCACTTCTTCCTTGATTCCTGATACAACTGGTTTGAAAAGAATCGCGTTGGGTGTGCTTTTGAAGAAGTACTTAATTTAACACAGTATTCATGTAATGTCACTTGAATATCTTTGGTTCACTTGTACTAGTTTCTTGAAACAAGCAACGATAAATTCATTGCCAAACGCTAAAAGGTTCAAATGAAATGAAAACTTTCTGCTATGCTGTTGATTGTTTAATTAGCTCTGCAAGTAACCTTAAATAAGTCCCGACTCTAAAATATGCTTCAGAATCTAGATTGTCTGGAGGATTTAGTTATTTTTAAAAGGAGTACTATTTGCTAAATCCTAATGTCTGTTTTACCCGTTCAAATACTTATATTTCTCTTCTATTTCGCGTTTAAAAAATTTTTCACTCTGATGCCCCTGAAAATTTGGCGCGTTTGTTGGACTAATGATAAATACGGTATTGTAAATAAAATTTCGGTTTATGATTTTTACTATATTTTATTGGACATAACACTTGTTTCTTCAAAAGCAGTGGCTTCTTTAGATGAGTAATTCAAACTACGTTTACAAATGGAATATCTTACTTTATGGACTACCTTATGGACTTTAGACCTGTTAATATGCTACCAACAGTAAATAAAATCATTGAAACAATTGCATGTGGACAACTGAGGCAATATTTTGAACAGAAAGGTATACTTTTCACTGGACAGTCTGGATTTAGAAGTGGGCATTCATGCGAATCGGCAGTTCAGTACGTCTGTGCAGAGTGTAGAAAAAGAGTTAACAATGATGAAATCGTGCTGTGTGTATTTGTCGACTTAAAACGTGCATTTGAAACAGGGTTTTATTAAAAAAGTTAGCTTCTTGCGGAATGGGAGGAATTGCTCTAATGTGGATTGAAGATTATTTAACGAAAATATATCAAAACACTAAGGTACATCTTGATACATCAGAAAGTAAACTTAATTTGTTAGGTGTCCCACAGGGAAGTGTGCTTGGCCCGCTATTGTTTATTGTTTACATAAATGATATATACAAAAATTTAAAAAGGTGTTTTGTAAATTTATTCGCGGACGACACACTTATATTCGTTTCAGGGAAAACCATTATGAGATTACGTATATTTTGAACAGTGAGCTTGATATTCTGTATGGTTATGTCAAAATCGATTGAAACTAAATAATACAAAAACACAGTGTATGGTTATCGGATCAAAAGTAAACTGCAAGAAATATTTGGACTTAAATTTATTTGTGAAGGTTAACAATTCCCCTGTTGGATTTGTAGCAGAAATCAAGTATTTGGGTGTTATTCTGGATCAGAAACTGAGTTTTTCTTCTCATATTGATTATTTATGTGAAAACAATAGACAAAAAGATTGGATTTTTCTCTAGGATATCATATAATATTTCACACAGTAAAAAAATGTTGATTTATAAAACCATTATTATGCCCCATTTCAATTATTGTTGTTCTTTGTTGATATCATGTACTAAAAAAGATATATATATAGATTGCAATTACAACAAAACAAAGTGATGAGGATTATCTTAGGCTGTAATAGATACACTCCTATTGAGAATATGTTGTATACGTTGAATTAGCTAAATGTTGAGCAGTGTATAAAGAAGGCCAATATAATGATAAATTACAAGATCGAACATGGTCTCCTACCAAAATATTCAAGTGCTTATTTGGAAAGACGGTCGGATTTTCATGATCACGATGTTAGATCAGGGCGGCATTTTCATATTCAAATGGTAAAATCCGCTTTGTTACAAAAGACTCTTTTTTATGATGGAGTTAGAAATTATAATGCATTACCAGATAGTATTAAGACCGTGTCAAATCTCAATGTTTTTTCTAAGAAATTATTCAATTACTTACTTATTAAATCTTAGTATTAAGTGTGTATACTTAATGTAATTACTAGCAAATTGCTAAATAAAGCTTACTTACTTACAAATATCTACAAAATGGGAAATACAAATGAGTATGGGAAAACCTAAACGTAATCTTTTGGCAGGTAGATAAAAGTATAAAAGTAGGAAAACATAATAGGCACAAATATTCAATATTTCACTAATACAAATTTAACAAGGAAGAATTATTCATATTTAATTGATCATTCAATAAATTATTGGAATTTTTCTGATACTGATTTTAATTTTTCTATTCAATTAAGTTTATAGCCTTTCGTTTTGTATGTTATATATCAAATTCGTCATAGAAGCTATGATTATGTTCCAGAAGGTATGATGCATATGTCGAATCTGTGTTTTTAAAAATCGTAACTTCTTTTTTCTACGACCGTGCGTTTTAACCCACTTTCCCGCACGCATTTTAGTTTTGAAAGTGTCACTTTCCCGCACTAGTGCGGGAATGGAATAGCGGGGATTTTTCCCGCACGCTTTTATCAAAGAATAAACCGAATAATGATATGTCTATATGCACCGAACGCCAACGACGACGTTACTATGGAAACGACATGTGAATTAACATAATATGTCATTAGTATCAAATTATTTGAATATATCAAATTTGATATGTGTGTTGAAATCTAATCGATCTCGTATAAGCGCTTGTAGAAAAAATAATATATCAAATAAAATTATAATATATATTATATTATATATATATTATATCAAATAAAATTCTCTGTACCTACTACAAAAGCCTTAAAACCGTTGCCGTCACCGTCATCGTTATCTTTATGCGACCTGCAACCGATGCCATCCTCATCGACGTCATCTACCTTCCAGTTGAAACCAAATAACTCCACTGGACCGGCAATTCTTACTAGTCTACAGAATGCAACAAATTGTGTTTTCAATAGTAATATTTATAATAATTAGTAGTTTTTAGTTAAAGTTTTGTATATTATTATGTTTGTTGGAATAAAATAATTTTTAAAAAATGAGTAGGTATACTTTTTTGTATATACGGTCGTAGAAAAAATAATGTTCCTAACTCATGCGTAAAGTGTCTTTCCCGCACTTGACTGCTTGCCCGAACTCCGCTCCGCGTCGTTCGGGTTTCCGCACTTGTTAGGAAAATAACTATTTTGTTCAGATATACTAACTCTGAAGTTTCTGCTGGTTCAGCCAACATATACTATAGAGAGTCAGCTTCTAAATTTATTATGGGGTATAGTTTTATCTTTCGAATTTCTAATATGTTTAGATACCTATGGTATCATGAGTTTTGGAGGATATTCTTACTTTTCGATTTGACAGAAAAGTACAAATTTTGTGTGTTGAATCCAATACCTATATATGTTAATAATCTAAAGTTTTCATCAATATCTCTTACTTTTGGATACACTTGATAAAAGACTGCGTTATACAATCTTCTTCTTAAAATATCCTCTAGAATTTTTAAAGGATAACCATTATTGTGAGCTATTTGTTTCATAATTGTAATTCTTTTGTGTTATTCTCTTATGATAGCGGAATATTTATGAATCTATCTATCATGCTATTTTATGCTGCTAATTTATGTTGGTAAGGATGAAAGGACGAATTGTGTATCGTGAGATCCGAATGTGATGTCTAATAGTTCAGTATGATGTTGGCTTAATAAATAACCCAAGTGTTTTATAACTCCAAAGGACTAAATTTTGAGAAAAAATATTCAATACGTTTTTAAAGGAGACTAAATTTGCTACAATATGATACAAAAACTGTAGACCCAATACTTTCCGAGATCAATCCTTTCAAAGTTTATCATTTTTTTCGAACTTCGCAATTTTTTGGGATTCGGTCGTTCTGAATGAATTTTGACCTTGATTATACTATCGAAGTCCTGTACTTTTATGATGGGATGTTAAAAAAGGAAATGAGAAACATGTAAGATGATGTTTAAGCTAAGCTACGAATAATGAAGTAAATATGATAAGTACAACAAAAGTTAATAAATTTATTTGTTAAGAAATTGAGTAATATTCAAAATCAAAAAAATTGAATTAATTTAGTCCTCTTGGAAGGTCCCGGTTGAGGTTCTACCGTATCTGGATCGACGTATTGGTGTGGCATATCCCCATCAGGGGATGGTGATGAATCGTCAACGTCTTGTGCCCACAAGTCATCCTCCATTTCGACATCGGACAGATCGTTGCCTTCTGGGATATCTACTACTGCAACATCAGGTATATTGTCACAAGAGGCCTCGCTGCAGTGCCTGCAGACTAATGAGCATTTTTATCCTGCCTTTCTGTAGCTGCACGTGTTCGCACAACCCTTCTTGCAGCCGCAAGAAATTATCCGCAAGAGGTGTTGTGGGGCTGCATCTCGGGTCATCATTTTGGGGATGAGGCCTTGTGGCGTGGATATCCACCCCCAGGAGAGGCGCACTTGACCTTTACTTAAAGTCACCTTACATATAAAATACAAACCCACGCTGAGACTGCGATTATAAATTTTGTAGATTTTGAGTTCAAACGTCACTCACGTTATGGGCAGCAGGCCAGTCAACGTGATAAACTTGAAAAATTATAAAATTTGAAAGGATTAATCTCGGGAAGTATTGGATCTACAGAGACAGCTTCAGCATCATATTGTGGAAAATTTAGTCTACTTTGAAAACGTGTTGAAAATTTTTCTCAAAAACTAGTCTTTCACGATTATAATCGCCAAAATATGAAAAAAAAAACAATTTTTTCGCGGTTTTTTCGATTTTTGACGAAGTTGTGTTCAGCGCTCGGGGTCACAAACATGGATGATTCATTAGACCAACATCATAAACAAGTATGCAAAAAATCAGAACTACCTGATTTGACGCATACTACCCCATACTTTCAGGCGACAAAGTTACTGGATCATAATATAAAATTGAAAATATGTGTATATTGTTACATCTTCTTATTGTCAAATTCAATAATTAATAGACCATCTGCTTAATTTTCTATTGTAAATTTAATAAAAATAATTATTGTAGAGACGTATCGGCCGAATCAATTGGTTATGTGATTAACCTAATTATTTTGAATACACAAAGATTGTCCGGTTGAAACTGTACGGTCCTGTATCTGCGTAACGAACTGTCCATTTTTTTTCGGAGGAAAGTACACTACCTCAATATCGAATTTAACCGCAGAAAACTTTCATAACTATCGTGTCATATTTTGTTGTCGAAAACTTCTTGCCACATTCCGCTCCAGTTTGTACCGTAAGAATTAATAGATCCGAGATTTGACATGCATCAACTTTAGTTTTGCCGTCTCGACTTTTACATAACATGGCGAAGACAGCTCGCCTACACGCTCGATCCAACTAATTATAAGGCAACATAAAATGTGGAAATTTTTCCGCCAAAATACTGACGAATGTAAGAGGCGCGCGGTCACTAACGATGAAGAAACACTTAATGAAGTGGAATTGACTCAATAAATCTGACGCCCGAGCTCGTACAGCGAGAGCATTTCATTATGTTAATTTTCTCACAGTTGGCGGGCGGGTTCTAAAAAATGGGCGTCCATCCAAAATAGAGATCGGTTAAATTAATATTGTCGATGATGGTTAGAGAGAGTAGTTTTTAATGTCCGGTAGGAATTCGCATTAAACTGTGAAGTGATTAGCGACTTATATCTATCGATCGTTCTAAGCACATAACAAGCAGAAAATATATACCTATATGACACAACAGAATGTAGTCGTAAGAGATGCAAACATCAGAAATGTTGATGGCTATCATAAATTTATTTTATGTATTCTAATGACTTTTGTGACTGTTGAAATTCTAGGAATTCAAAAACCGCTTTGGATCTTTATGATACTTAAGTAATGGAAAACTCTACGATGTGCACTATCGAGTTCATAAAGTAGGAAATTATCTGAAAGAATTGTACGATTGAGCAGTATTTCTGTTTTTTTATTCGTACTTTATTTCATATTCATCTTGCTCTGAGTCCTAGTTTCATTAACAGTAGAGACAAGTCCTTTTTGATACATCCTTGAACTCAATTTTTATGTTTTTTTATGTCTACTATATAAATTCATTATTTATTTATATATATATATATATATATATATATTTATAATATGTTAACTTAAAGTATAATTGGATTAGTCAACTACAAACTTGCCTAGGAAAATACTGTCAACGTGAATTAAATATTACCCATATAGATTCTAATAACAAAGAATATATTCTCTCTAGATTCCTGGACCTTAGCTATAGGGAAGACATAAATAAAATTCTACTCAGCACATACCATCCACAATATAAATTTCTTTTAAGAGAACACACACCATTTGTAACATTCAACTATCTTAACACGCTTCCCCTCTATATTAAAAGGTTAATTGCGCAACTACGTACCTCTAATACAGAAAATTTGTACATATATATAAATAATAACTCGCATACAATCAAAACAAAATCAATTTGTACCATTTGTAACCAACAGTCACCTGAATCGCTTGAACATATTATTCTGACATGTCCGATGTACAGTGGCCTGCGAACTTTGCTGGTTAAATCCGAAAGATACTCAGATGACCTTGATACATTGTTAACTTCAGATGATATGATCGTAATGCACAAGCTTTTTTTATTTATTTATTTATTTATTTATTTATTTATTTATTTAATGATCACGTGGAATACAAACAGGTAAAAACCCAAAAAACAGTATTCGCCTCTTCGAAGCTACATATACATCGATGTTAAAATTTAAAAATAGAAAAGAAATAATGACAATACAGTTGGATACATAGGTGACAAAATTTTTTATTCATAAGAGAATATTCCTGAGACTTCGCTTCAGATTATTGAGCGATATATTGAAAAGATCCAGGTCTATGCAGAAGTTGTTAAATGAAGCCATCATCCTGAAAATGGGAGCATTCTGTGCACTGTTTGTTCTCCGTAAAGGACCATAAAATGTGTCACTATTACGTAACCTAATATCAGGGAGCCTGAATGGAATTGATTGCAGAATATTAGGCACACTGAGTAAACCACTGACAATTTAGTATAATAAAATAATATCCGTCATTTCTCGGAGCTTCTCCAGTTCCATTATGCCAAATTTCTTTCGAATATGTGAGTACTCATGATTATTGTAGGTAATATTATTTTTGAAGGCCAGAAATCTGAGAAATTTATTCTGTACTCTCTCAATTCTCTCTTCATAATATTTGTATTGAGTATTCCAAACTGCAGACGCAAAATTACAGCTTTACAAGTTTATGAGCGAATCAATGAAGCTGAGATCATTCATCCTAAATGAATAGCTGCTAACACCTCAACTAGTCCGAACTTTTTCTATACTTTTTTTTTCTATACTTTTCATTTCTCTTTTATCCAATTCACTTGTAACCTTCTCTTCTTCTCTTGTTTATGTATCATGATGTACTATAGAGCAATAAAATTATTATTATTAATTTTATATATATATATATATATATATATATATATATATATATATATATATATATATATATATATATATATATATATATGTGTGTGTGTGTGTGTGTATATTAAAATTTTTTTCTTTATTTTATTATCTGGACAATTATATTATAGAGATTTGGTTTAAGATTTGGTTGTTCCAGGTTTGCAAACTAGTTCAAACTAAATGAATAACTCGTTTGATAAACGTTTTTGAAGTCATCCACAAACCACATAACCAAGTAAAGCAAATTTTCAGCAAACTAAAAACAACAACGCCTTCCAAAATTATCTAATTTGGTATACTCAATTCCTTGTAAAGATTGCGGAAAACAATGCATAGTACAAACATCACAGAGATTGCGCGACCAGATAAATGCTCACAAATACACAAAAGTAGCAACAGCGGCACTGAACAAACACAAATCAACAGAAAATCATGATTTCGACTACGAAACACAAATACTAACAACACAAAAAATAAGAAAAATAGAGAAATACACGAAATGTTCCATAATCAAGCTAAGAAGAAAAGAACCAATACATTACGAAATTCACAAGATGACATACCGTATAAATAAAGGTCTTAATTTGATACTTCAGATATTTTCATTCTTATTTCATTGTTTATACTTAGGTGAGCTGTTAAACGTGTAATATTTGTGTATTCTTAGAAATAGATGGATATCGGCACGCTGTGGAATATATAATATTGACGTGATTTATATGGTTGACGAGCGAAGATAAGAACATAGTAATTTCTCTAACGTTTTGCTATCAGAACCAATAAAGTTGAATATATTAATAGGCACAATTTATGTAATTGTTTTTGTTTTGAATCATACGTGAGTTATATTGTTCAATTATTGCAATTAGAATCATGTGTAGAAATCGTGTAGTAAAAACCGCAGCCAATATGTGCACTACAAAAATACTCCGCAAGTTGAATCATTACTTCCACATCACTGCTACTGACAGTATTTAACTTTTGAATCCCTTTTCTTTGACCCCCAACACTATTTTTTGTTAGAATGTCATACCGATGGAAAAATTAAAATCTGTATACCTAATAAAAACCGAAACGACATATTAGTCGATTTTCAATGAGAAATTACTTTTTTTGCTAATTCATACCCCATTTGACATCCTTCTTCTGAACCAAATAGGCTCAGAATCGATACGAACCTACCTGTGTACCAAATTTGAAGTTGAGAGATTCCTTCAAAATTTATCAAAGGAACTAAGAGACCGACCGACCGACTGACAGAAATATTTGTTGTTGCTCAAATTAGTTTCCCTACACGATTTGGGTAATTCTGGACCGTTACTTTAACTCCGTTGTGATTTTTTTTTTGAGTATCTACTGATTCAAAACGTTTAATGTACCGGGTGACTTCGTGTAAATTAGCTCCCTCCTTAACTTTTTCATTTCTTATCGTACGGGAAAAATAAGAAAACTGACATACAGTGAAAAATTTTTTCTTTCTGAGTATGCTTTTTAAGTTTCGGTAACTTTGCATATATGTATACGAGAGGTGAAAAAACGTTTTCTTTATGGAATGACCTATATATATCTGCTAAATTGAAAGTTCCTTTTTTTCTGATTTCAAATACAAATTGATATTTGGTTCAGCCGTTTTTACGTTACTTAAGTTTATAGATTTAATTTTCATTATTAATTTGCTGAATGAATCTTAATGAGATGCCATGCAAAGTTTGAATAAAGTGTTTTCCACTAACTGAGATTCATTTTAATTATTTTCTTCAAATAAACAGACAATCTCTCGATTTTCTGCCACAGAGTTACACCATTGTAGATCAAGAAATTTTTACAAGATATAGAATTAATTCTACCAACAGTTATTTAAATCCCAAAGTCAGTTTAGAAACATTTTTCATTTCTTTTATTTTCGTGACACACTGTTCCGAAAGTTGTTACTTTATATGCAGTAATCATGGCAGCGTATATAAAGTTGAAATAAATTCAATGCTCCTTTGAACTTAAATAAGGCAAAAACGGCTTAACCAAACATCGAATTGTATGGTATATTTGAAATCATAAAAAAGACCTTTCATTTTATTTGAATATATAGGGCATTCCATTTAAAAAATACTTTTTGTCGCTCCCCGTATACATATATGCAAAGTAACCTAAACTTACAAAGCATATTTAAAACAGAAAAAAATTTTCCTCTATGTTGGGTTTCCAACTCTCGAAAGGACTAACCCGGAAGAATTTTAAGGAGTGTCGGCTGGAGGGTGGAGTGTAAGAAAATGTCAATCAATTTTAAATTTATATTTTTTTTGCTTTCGAGCAGCATCTAATATTTGAAGGTTTTTCACCACAAAATCTTAATCATTAAAGATCGAAGTTTGTCAGATCGACGGTAGCATATAATTTTCGAAAAACTGGAGAAATTATTCCAACTCGGGAGGTCAGGAGGTTAATCATTTTTACCGGAGTCCCCCGGGCAATCCGGGAGGGTTGGCAACCCTACCTGTATGTCAGTTTTTTATTTTTACCGTACGCTAGGAAACAAAAAAGTTGAGGAAGGTGATAGTTTATAGGAAGTCACCCGGTACATGTGATTCGAGTGTTTACTATTTCCATACATTACAAAGACAATAGTTCAATCATATGCTCAGCGTCAAAAAGAATATCGAAAGGCGTAAGAAACTTTGTTTCTGTTGGGGGACCCCTTACCTCACACGCTTTTTCAATGAAGTTATGAATAATTACCAGTTAAAGCCTTGCAATTTTCATGTAATTTCATCGTTTACAACCGACAATCATGTGAACAATGAACGGCGGATTTTTTCAAAATCCCCCGTTTCCCACGTTCTTCCTACACGTCCATTTGACAAGTTTATGTTACCATCGAAGGGATTGTAACGTTACATCATCATAAGGAAAGAACTCAACCTCATTAGCTGATCTTGGTATGCAACCAAAAGGCGATTCCACCGGTCACGCTTCCACAGCAGCACAATTTCTATCATTGATGTCAGTACAAATTAGTCGAATAAATCTCTAGTCTTATTAAAATTCCGTATTGTTCCTCTATTTGAAAAATTAGGTACTTCGTCGTAGATAACACATCAAATTGGATTTATTACCGAATTGTGTTTAACATACGATCTACCACCTACTTCACTCTAGTTTATTTTACATTTACACTTTCTAATTATATATAGCCTTCTTATTACCAACAGATTCAGTTATCAAGATACTCATTCAAGGTTTCAATTGATTTGATTATTTGAAATAAGATATGACGAATGGTTTTAGAATTAAATGATTTTGTTTTAATATCTTTATTGCTTCCAGTTATAATCCGCAATCGGTTTCCCAGTTATTTGATATTGGAGTATCATGAGGTCTTGTCAAAAAAAATTAGAGAATTGCACATACTGAATGGATAGAGTGAAAGCCACTACTAGGCCAGTCAGTTGAGATAATCAATTGACAATAGTTCCAAAAGTTTTCAAACTTTAATGTAGGGTCGGGAAAGAGATGAAAACAAACTATGAAATTTTCCGAAGTCCGAAACATTTTTAAAATTGCTACCGTAAAACCTGCCAACTTTGCCCAGCAAAATCAGAATTTTTCAATATATCTTTTTTAATGAAATGCTAAAACACATTCTACATGAATATGGAGAACAACCTAAATGATGGAAATGATTCTTAATCATCACTTTATTTATAGCATTTTCTATGTACTAGGAAAAAATATTAATTAGGGGTGGGCAAAGTTACCTGTCAATCTTATAACTTTACCCGGCTGTGAGAATTTCCTTTTGGAGACAATTTGGCAAACGTTAATCAAACTTTGCCCATCAATTAAGTTCATAAAAAGGTTTGGCATGAAGCAGAGGTTGAAATTATATTTAAAAAAAATATAAAATGTTAGAAAGTATTTTTATTTATATCAAAATCTTCCATTTTGTCGTCGAAATGGCAACAAAAACATAACTTCTTCATACTAAATATTATTCTATAATAAAATGAGGTTTTTTCTCTTAGTAATCTATCAGGTAATTAATATAATCATATAAGTAGATACAATAAGATATTATATTTCAGTATTCAAAATAATACAAATCCTTAAAGTTGAAAGGGAACATCAACAAAAATCAAAATAAATCATATGGTTGGAGGTTTTCGTTAAAAAAAATAGTAGCCTCTCCTGCTTTCAGTAGGGGCTCCTAGGCGTTCTACAATATTTAGAAATGTCACGTCTGAAATGCCATTAATATCTGGAAATTTGGAACCTTTTCCAGCCTTCCTAAGGAATTTCACAGTAAAATTGTCATAAATCTGAGAGACTTCCAAAATTGTTCCTATAAAGTGCCTTATAGAGTTTTTTGTAGGAAATTGCACCACTATATATGTCCCAGGATTTAGTACTGTACCATAAAGTCATGATTTGCATTAAACCATGCAAATTATATAAGGAATACAAAAAATTTTTTGACCTAAAATGTCTGGCAACATTGCCCATATACTTTTGTTTACTAATATAATACCTTGGGCAGTGTAACCTAAAACCAATTACTGCATTGTGAGAATCACATATCCACCTTCCCGCAATCCTAATTGCATTATCATAAACTTAGTAGACATTGAGCACTGATGCTTAGCTTTTCACCCTAAAAATACTAAAATTCAATCAAAATTTCCTTACCTGTTTATTCACAGCAACCCACCTACCAAGCGTTTTGGACGATAATAACGGAAAACAAGAACCTCGCTCGGCATAACGGCCAAGCGGTGTTGTTTCACAACGTTGCCAAATTTAAAATTATCCATGTTTTTATAACGCCTACATTTTTTTTTTTTTTTTTTTTTTAAATCGAGGTGAAAACTTCAAAAGCGATACCGGTTGCGAACCCGGCCTGTGTGGGATTCAATAGTTGATATATATAAATATATATCAACATTGCCTACCCACTAAAAACACCTCTGTTCTTTCGGTTTCCGGGCATAAGCCTACTAAACCTCCAGTCTCACACTTAGATTAGGACTCTCGTGCTGCGGTCAGCACTAGAACCTGTTCCCTTCCTTGTGTCTATATTTCAAGACCCAAGTGTATATCTCTCTGCGTCGCGTCGCATTAATTTTGAAATCAAGTAAACATACCTGACGACTGCCCGTGGCATTCTCTGTCGACTGGAAGTATGTTCGCTTCATCCCAGGTTGGTTCGATCTTGAACAATGCTCATCACTCCGACCTCGAGATCCAACATCCATTTTCACACTCGTCGTCTGTAACTGCCATTACTCCGACATCGAGATCCAATATCCTTCTATCCATCTTCACTCTCGTCGTCTGCAACGAGCATCATTCGTCTTCGAACCTGACGATCCGCTTCCATCCCACCGTGCCGTCCTCTGTTGGGCGCTGCTCCTTACTAGCGAACCGATGAAGAACGTGTTTGATGGACAATCTCTCAGCCCATCTAGGTCCTTCTTCACTCCTCGTCGTCTTCAGTTTCAGTCGCTTGCCGTCGAATTCACCGCTTTCCCAGGGCGATGCTGCTTCCTCGGTGGTTTGGTCTCGAATGAGTCTGCCTACATTGGGCAAAGTTGGAGCCTTTGGGCAAAGTTGGCAGGTTTTACGGTATAACATTGAATTTTGCCTTATGCTTGTGAAAGAAATTCCAAAAGTTCTGCAAACTTGGAGTAGTATTAAATATATTATTTCATATCGCTCATCAAATTTACAACCAAGTTAAGAGTACGGAACATTTTTTTACTCAAAATTACCGTTTTTCTTTGATAAACTGACCTAAAAAAATTCCAAAAGTTCTGCAAACTTGACAGATACTTCAGAAAAATATACCGAACAGTTGTATAAATTTGCAACCTTACACGTTGACCGGAACATGTTTATTTATAATTTTTCTAATTCGTGGCAAGCTGATCTCGAAATAATTACAAAAGTTTTGAAACTTGGTTGCAAATTCAGAAAATATCTATTCTGATTCATTTGCAAATTTGCAACCTTTTACGAGGTCCGGAACTTTATGCAATTTGCAAAAATATGATTTTTGGATTTTTATAGTTTTGCAAATTGCTTAAAGTTCCGGACCGCGTACAAGGTTGCAAATTTGTAAATGCATCAGAACAGATGTTTTTTGAATTTTCAACCAAGTTTCAAAACGTTTGTAATTATTTCGAGACCATCTTGCTCGAAAAAATTAACACGAATTAAAAAAAATTATAAATAAACATGTTCCGGTCAACGTAAAAGATTGCAAATTTATACAACTGTTCGGTATATTTTTCCGAAGTATCTATCAAGTTTGCAGAACTTTCGGAATTTTTTTTGGTCAGTTTATCAAAGAAAAACGTTAATTTTGAATTGAAAAATTGTTCCGTCCCCTTAAATTGGTTGCAAATTTGATACGTAATATGAAATAGTATATCTAATACCTACTACTTCAAGTTTGCAGAACTTTTGGAATTTTGTTCACAAGCATAAGGCATAATTCAATATTATTGCAATTTAAACAATGTTCCGGTCTTCGAAAAAGGTTGCAAAATGAGATTTGTTCCATTCTCTGTGTAGCGTTCACTTGACTGAAGTTCAAAAACTTTTGAAATGATTGTTAAATTTTCGAATTTCAATTTCTGAACTGACTGGCCTATTGGCGTCCGAAATTAAGATCGTAGCGCCGGAACGGCTAATATCGGTACTAGAGCATGGGAGATAAGCTGTTTGTTTACATTGATTGGTAATGGTATTTACGCTCATTTCATTTTGAGTTCTCGAACGTTTAGCTTCGTAATTTGTGTTTTTTTGGACTTCGTATTTTCTTGTGGTTCATTGTCTTTCGATTGAGGACAATATTATCTCTGTTCAACAGTAGATAACCTACCCACATCAAGTTGAAATTTGAGTTTTTATCATTGAACATGAAAATCAGTAATAAAATAAAGTAGAGGATGAATAAATTAATTGGTTGAAGGAACTATGTATACCTCATGAAAAGGCTTTATGATAAAACACCCATTTATTTAAAAAATAAAAAAACTTTCAAAAGTTTGAAGAAAACATCTCTGACATGTCTACTTTCACTACGAACTGAAGAATTTTTGAGTATAATGGACAAAACTAAGTACTTACCAGCAATAATGAAAAAAACATTATGAAATAAAAGAAGAATTAATATGAATACTCTGCTTGAATGGTTTGAACGTAATGAGTTATTATTTTTTTTGAATTTTCCTGACGTATAACAGCTATCCTAAAATTACGGTGGACTTCTGAAAGTCTGGTTTTTTTGATAGAATCTCTGATTTTCTGATTATATAATTGAATATTTTAGTTTTTACCTAGCTATAGAGTCAAAATTTATTTCATATTCTTGATGTTATGATAAACTGTTATTTTGGTTGTGCAAATGAACATCATTTGTTATTATTATTTTAATAGTATATCTGGTTGTTACATGAAAGAAAATACAATTATCTAGAATCTCTGGATAATGGCCCAGGTTCAGATTCCGATAAAAGTGGAACATTTTTCGTTGGAATAGCATTGGACTTCAAAAACTCTACGTTTTCGGTTAACTGAAAATTGCACATCATTAGTTGGTATAATTCTATATGGAAAAATCGACAAACTTATTGCAGGGAAAATAATTATTCTCAGTAAACTGTAAAGAACACTGTTCGGACACCCGTCAGAAAGAAGACTATTTTGTACCAGTTGCTAAATATCAATTAACTTATAAATCACCAAATTATATGGCACCTAGAATGTTTAATGCTCTCCCAACGGATTTGAAGAATTGTGGATCCACTAATATGTTCAAAAGAAATTTGAAGCATTTCTTGGCAGAAAATTGTTATTATGAAGTGAAAGATTATTTGTTTTAATTGTCAAGTATGTATATGGTTGTGTATTCTTTTTTGTATTTTTATGTATTTTTTTCCCTCTTGTTTTTCTGTATTGACTTTTTCTATACAGTTTTATGGCTGTCTTAAAGAAATAAAGAATTATTTATTTATTTTATTTATTTATTTTTTTTCAATCTTCAAGTTATGAATCGACACCTTTCTTCTGTCCATCATTTCCTTGTTTCCCAACTTTGTTTGGAATGCAAATTTGAATTGTCCACTTTTCGGAAAGGTATGTAAGCTATATTCGGTTTTTTTTTGCCCAAGATGAACAATAGAATACACAACAATAGTGATTCATCTCTTCTGAACGTTTGTAAACGATCCAAAATACAATTAAAACTCAACAACTTCTCATATAAAATACACGTAAACAGATGTAAACAAAGCAATCTATCTCTCATGCTCTAGTAATATTCGACACCGGTGGGGGGCGTATCGCTTATTACGTTTTCCCAATACGTTATAATGAGTAGAAAAGACGCATTTTTAAAAATTTTTCATGTGAATACAACTATTTGGAATAATTGTTATCCAACTGATGACCAGCAAAGCTCATATAACTTTTTCGAAAAAATAAATTAGTTTATTGTATTGTATTGTCTATAGTTGATTCATTCTTGTTGTTGTATTTACCTTTAAAATCAAATCATGAAAAATATAGGTACAAGTTGACCATGATCTATTTAATATACTACTTAAAGTGAACAAGAGAAATTCCAAGGGAGGGTTATATGTATTTCCCAACGAGAATTCTACATTCACAATCCAACAGTGAATTAAAGAAATCGTCAAGTCACCCCGACTGTTATCCAGATAGTAGCTCGGTCACGATTTGTATTGGGGAACAATTAGAAATATGTTAATTCACTCCGAGACAAATAAGCTGCACTGATGAGATCTAATAAGATATTTCACTGTTGGGTTGTGAATTTAGAATTCTCGTTGGAGAATTATATATATATATATATATATATATATATATATATATATACATATATATATATATATATATATATATATATATATATATATATATATATATATATATATATATATATATATATATACCAGGTGTAAATGAGTGTTGGGCCACCCCTATTACTTTTTAATGGATTCTTCGATTTTATTGAAATTTGGGTGATTTCTCTCAGACATAATTTTGAGTTTTTTCACATACAGAATCAATATGGCTGACTTCCGGTTTCACAGAAAACGATATAAAAATTAAAAATTCAAACGGAACACCCTGTATATTTTTACATATTTTAATTCCGAGGCTTCAAATACATACATTGCATCTGTCAAAAGTTCTATTCATATTTCGTAAACAGGGTCGGTCTCAGGAGCAAAGGGAACTAATAAGATTTTTAATGATTACTTCGTTATTTAGGAATTGAGAAAACTGATGAGTGAATCATTTTGAAGGAATTTGAAGTAGCTTTTTGATATACAGGGTGGCCCATATATGTTTCTATTTAAAAAACTGAGTTTTGGTTCGAAAAAGAATTTAATCGTTAACAAACTTCACGGAAATGAATTTTTTGAAAAATTATTACTTCTGGCAATATTTTAAATCAATTATCTATGATTTAGACGGCGTCGCAGCCATCTACGATAAAGAAAACAAAATTGAAACGGCGCTAGAATTGACATTTGACAGATGGAATGTATGTATTTGAAGCCTCAAAATTAAAATAAGTGGAAAAATATAGGGTGTTCTATTTAAATTTTTAATTTCTATATCGTTTTCTGTGAAACCGGAAGTCAGCCATACTGATTTTGAATATGGAAAAATTCAAAATCATGTCTGAGATAAACCACCCAAAGTTCAATAAAATCGAAGAATCCATCAAAAAGTTATAGGGGTGGCCCATCACTCATTTACAACCGGTATATATATATATATACACATATATATATATATCGATAAATATATATATATATATATATATATATATATATATATATATATATATATATATATATAATAAACTAGGATTATGGGGATAGCAGCAAAATTTAATGAGTACTCTTCAAGCTTTCGGAAATGTTTCTTTTCATCTTCAGGGAGACTACAATGTTATGAACATGTAAGTATATACACTATTAAATATTTGAGTAACACTTACAACTTTGTTAAGATTGTGAAACGTGATTATAATCATATCTTGGGCACGAGGCCAGTGAACAGAAAAAGCAAAACAATGGAAAACAAGTAAGTAGCTATGTGTATGTTACAATTTAAGACATTCAATTCTCTATCTAGGACTATGACAAACATCACTAATTGAAATGGCCGATTACAGACATAAAAAACAAAAAACTCCATTTTATCATTAACAAAGCAAGCTAAAACGGATGACAGATATCTGACAGACTGTCACTGTCATATCATATGTCACCACACCGTATTCAAAGACAGGTGGCTAGTGTCACATTTAATTTGAATTGGAAAAACTCAAACTTGTCAATCGTTATCAACATTACTTATGTTAATGGACTCCATGTCCAAATGTAGTAAATATGCATAGACCTCACTTAAATGACTTATGTCAAATCTTTTATTAATACAGTTACTGTCCTGGGAAATAAAAGCCATCTCTTTGAATAATCTTTTAGAGTAATGAGATTCTTTAGTCAATATTTTGATAGAATTATAATTCTTATGATGTTGGTTCTTATGCACATGATATTATGATTATGATACGACTGGTAATGTGCCAGGCAAATTATGGATATCGCTTATAGGACAAAAAAACAAATGGATTTGGATTACTTATTTACTTATACATGGTCCACTTTTATGGCATTTGCTTGTGTATTTCATATGGGATTTGAAACATAAACATTTATCATTATGACACTGTGACTTGCTTGGTTTGAAAGAGCTCTTTTTGAACCCCTGACCTTCGAACATTGAAAATAATCTCAGAGCTTCTCTCAAGGAAATAATTTTATTCTCTGGAATATTGATTACTTCATTATCTCTGCAATCAGTCATTTCATCCATCGAAAACCATCGGTTTAAAAGTCCATGGATGGTGCCAATTTGGTAAACACCATTGGAAACTTTTACAATGGTTCCTAAGATATTTTTGGGATCAAGAGGTCCTCTATCTACTTTACGAACTTCGATTGCTAGTTTTTGACCTATCTCAAGAGGTTTCAATTTCTTATTACTTATGTTTAGCATTTTTTCTGCAGCTCTTTTTAGGCCCACTACACATTTTTCTCTTTGGTTCTTGACAATTTTTTCATTTTTGCATAGATTGCACGTCCGTTCTGATTTACTCGTGAAATTAGAAGTACCTTTCTTTATCACAATTTCTCACCTTTGTAAAACTTTTCAAGTTCTTCATAATAGTTCTCTTTGTGAGAAAATACACCTTGCGAGTCCATTTTCAATGCAATAATTCGCACGAAAAAACTGAACAGTAAGTCACAACCACAACAACAACGCAGTAACACACGATTAGTCTGACAAGCCATCAGTCGAATTACAATACGAGGAGTATAATCACTCAGAATCCAGAGTATTCGCGCGCTTATGAATTTTGACAATAAGCCTAAGGAGCAGCAGGCGTATTACAATACGCCCTAAATTATCAGTCAAATTATGAGATCCTCGATTATTTCGGTCATATTGCAATATGCCTAGTCGTATTGAAAAAGCCTAGGCGTATTATAATATGACTGATTCTACAATAAGACTGCGACACATTCACAACAAAGTTCTAACAAGAATACTGGTCACCTAAGTTTCACACATAATAAAACAGAGGACAACGTTACTGTGAAAACCCCAGTAGAAACACCAATTCCTAATATTTTTTTCACATCATTACCTTTCATAAAAGACATCACACCTAAGCTTGTTAACATTTTTTGTAAATCATTCCACAACAACATAAAAATAGCATGCAAATCGGTTCTAACTATATACTCAGTACATTCAAAACTTAAGGACAAAGATCCATTGCTGTCTCACTCAGACCTAGTTTATAGTATTCCATGCACTTCTTGCAACAAATCTATATCGGACAAACGATGAGACCGTTAAGAGACAGGATTGTAAATATAATATGTGTAATAATATTTATCTGTACCTTCTTAGAAATGGGTTTTCACAATGTGTGCCGGGTACCTACAGCTAGTTTCTTATAAATTTAGCACAAAAGTAGCAACAGCTATTTTGATCTTGTTGAAACTCATAAGTGTAGTTAATTTTTTTTTGTGGGATTTGAATGAAGCATGTATGTTGAGTTTCAAGAATCTATTTTTGACAACTTTATATTCGATTATTTCCTTTAAATGAATTGTTTTGACTATTGCTTTATGTCCGGAGAGAAGGTTGGATACTTGTTTCCTCCATGGTTATGGTATGACAGACAATTTTCTTGAAGAAGTAGTAATTTCTTTACTAAAAAAATTTATCATTTATTCCTTGGATTGTGTACTTCTGGGTTCACTCCTATACTCAAAGAACGCACTCTTAGCTCTTTATCGATCGCCACCATATTCTCATTTGGTTTCTTGTAGTAGGTACCTCATGAGACATTGAATTCAATGAGCTACCACCTCATTTTAATTTGTCCATTCTTGGCACACACAATTTCCTCGATAACCTCTTAGGGAAGATTTTCATAATATTAATCAAATTCTAAGAAAAGTATTGAACCACAACTAAGAAATATACCCATGTTGCAATTCAATGTACTTGTATATTTCTTGAAACATTTTTTTTCAATCCGATGGTTATCACTTTCTTTCACTTATTTTCCTAAGTGAATTGTTTTCATTAGTTTTTACAGGAAAATTTTAAAATTGATCAAAACGAACACGATTTCTTCATGCAACACTAACCATTGCGAATCCGCAATAATGTTTGTTGCAAAGGCGGAAGGAGCCTGGAAACAATAAACGTGAAGGATTACCTTCTGTTATACATATTTATTATAAATACTGTGTCAGCAAGAACACTTTCCATCTTTAATATCCTTTGAATTGCAATGGAATGGATAATCGAAAACTTTTACCTATTTAACCATGACATGTCGAATTTTCTTCCTTGCGCAAAAACATCGTTGAATTACGTACTGTACAACGCCTACTGCAACAATAATCTCATAAAAATAAATCGAATATACTTTGGAAAGTTACAATGATTGAGTTTGATGATATTTACAGCGGTAAATGTAATAACTTTATTTCATTGGTTGTAATTTTTTCAGTTTTTGTTGAGGAAGTTCAAAACATCAGATTTACACAATCAATTTTACTAATTCTGAGCCATTTGGACAAAGTGGTTTTTCGATATCGAAAAAAATTACATTACTACACTGAAGTGTTACCAACAATTCAATATTAAATTCCGGAAAATATATTAAATTCAATAGTACGATGTTCGTAGAATTCTCAAATTTAAAATTAGTGGCATATTAATGACGTAATGACGTCAATTGACTGCTCGCTTATCACCGAAATAATTTTATGTTATAATATGTACCTACCTTCAAAATATTAACGTAAATTAGGTACCAACTGGTTTTTCGAAATTGAAATTTTTTAAAAATTTTCCTGCTATTTTCTTTGTTTCGAATCGAACATTATAAATTAGATTCTTACCAATAATGCATGTCATGCACAACTAATTGACAATATGATAGAGAAGAAGAAATTTTGCAATAAAACAAGTTTTTTCGTTTTCAGAGAATGTTGACAAGAAAATCAAAATTTATGTTGTAACGCTAGTGAAAAACTGATATCACTTTTTCCATATTATAATAGCAATATGGCTCACCTCGCGAACAATAAATAAATTCTTAAAATCGGATATCTATAGATTGTCAAGTGGTTATTTTAACAAAATATATATTGGTAGAATATAGAAATTACGACAAAATAATCAAAGAACAAAACTGCTGTTTTGAAAAAAACAAGATAGTTTTTAATTATTCTAATCATCTTTTAAATGAGAATCATTCAGATTTCCATATTTTGGATGGAGATAATAGAGGATTGAAATAGAAATTGAGGTATAATAACTTTGATTACTTATTGAATGAAAAAATAGACATGAATCATTCCTCCCTGTTGAAAACATATTCAGTTTTTGATATAAATTATGCAGTATTTCTTATCGAAGAATCACCTACCCACTTACCCACTACTTAATTTCTTACTGTTATCGTTTTCCGAAATAAAATTCATATAACCCATAATACCAGGATTTTTGTATTCTCTTCTACCTGATGAAGCCGACGTGTGATTGTGAAACGTAGATTGAATTATAATAATCGCTTAAAACAAACATGTATTTCTCTGATAATATTTGAAAAAATTAGGTGACAATTTTCAAGTTCATTTGAAAAAGGAAGTGTTTCTGCTATATATATATATATATATATATATATATATATATATATATATATATATATATATATATATATATTTTTTTTTTTTTAGTTAAGTTTTGTCAGTTTTGTGTTGTTATTTAGTTGTCTTTAATGAATAGTTGAAGTTACGACAAGAAAGTCATGACGTTCTCAAAACTTTTGAAGGATTGAAATCAATTTAACGTTTATGAATTTTAAAAAAATTGAAAAGTCACAAAACAGACAACTAAGATTCATTAAATTTTTTTCGGCTGCAGTTACTAATTACGTGCTAGTCAGTCCAATATCTCAAGTCAGGTCTGCTAACATTAGATGGTAAAGGAAACTACAGGAAGGCTTTCCACATTATATACACAGAATTTTGAAAAATTTCCTCCTTAACCGTGAGTTCGGTGCTCCATGTACCGAACACCCTATATAAATATGTATATATGTATATATATATATATATATATATATATATATATATATATATATATATATATATATATATATATATATATATATATATATATATATATATATATATACGAGGGCGGATTCAAAATGAAGCTACCTAAGTAGGAAAACAAAATTTTTTTTGCCATTTATTTCTCAACATAGTCTTCATTTAATTCGACACACTTAGTGAGACGATATTCCAACTTCTTTATACTATCTGAATAATACGATTTCGGGAACCCCTCAAAATACGCGTTAGTTTCGATAATCACTTCTTCGTCTGAGATGAATCTTTTTCTTGCGAGTCATTTTTTCAAGTTTGGAAAAAGTAAAAAGTCACTAGGAGCTAAATCTGGACTATAAGGTGGATGATCAACCAATTCGAAGTGTATTTCACGTAATTTTAGCATCGTATCTAATGCTGTGTGAACCGGTGCGTTGTCTTGAAGAAAGAGCACTTTTATCTTCTTTAAATGTGGTCGTTTTTCCTTGATTACATCAACCAATTAATCCAATAATGCACGATAATACTTTCCTGTGATTGTGAATCCTTTTTCAAGATAATCGATGAGCAATATTCCGTGTGCATCCCAAAATATAGTGGCCATAACCTTGCTAGCCGATTTCACTGCCTTTGCCTTCTTCGGAGCTCTTCCACCAGCTTCCACCCATTGTTTCGATTGATTTTTGGTTTCAGGTGTGTAGTGGTGGACCCACGTTTCATTTACAGTAATTAATCGACGCAAAAAATCAACAGGGTTACGCTTTATCATGTCCAAACACCGCTGTGAAGTGGTCTGTCGAACTCGTTTTTGTCCGACACTGAGCTAACGCGGCACCCATCTTGCCGATAGCTTTTTCATATGCAAATGTTCATGCAAAATGTTGAACACACGTTCATATGATATGTTTACCATTTCAACAATCTCACGCAACTTGACTCGGCGATCATTCATAACGATATCGAGGATTTTATGATATTTTCTGCAGTAACCACCTCATTTGGCCTTCCTGTTGATGGTATTGTTCTAGTGCTTCTTCGGCCGCGTTTAAATTCAGCAATCCAATATTTTACCATGTAATCTGACGGAGCAGACTCACCGTAATGTTTATCGAGCTTTTGTTTTGTCTCTTTCACCGTTTTCCCTTTCAAATAATAGTGTTTTATCACTACACGAAATTCGTTTTTTTTCATTTTTCAAGAAACACAAAAGTTGCTTACTTCAAATGACTACAACAAATAAACTAATCGATGAATTTGGGTGAAATTTTAACAGCTGACGTTTGACAGATCGCAATTTCTAAAAAAATTTTGTGTTTGTGCTGCCATCTAGCGCTAGGTAGATTCAATATCAATCCGCCCTCGTATATATATATATATATATATATATATATATATATATATATATATTATATATATATATATATATATATATATATATATATATATATATATATATATATATATATATATATATATATTATAATATATATATAATTTAAGTGGATTATTTCCTGACCTGTTTATGTTTTATTAAGTAATAAATCTTGGGTGTAGGTCATTATACTTGAAGAGAGTTTTTCTCCTAGGTTTCAATGCTATGAGCAATATTTACGCGTTTCGGCGATGCAGCCATTTTTCAAATGCAAAATTTATTTATCTAAAACACACAAACAATTGGTTTCACGCAAAATACATCAAAAATTAAAAAATTAATTATTACTTACGTAATATAATTTAAGTGAGAAATTCAATATATTGGAATTGATAACAGTTACGAAGCAAATAAATGTTAATACACTTCAATGGTTAAACTGTGAGTGGGGCAGCGTAATGCAAGATGATCGCATATGGAAGACAGTTTTTATATAGTATGCCTTGTTTACATGATAAAAGCGCGCATGAAGCATCTGAATTTTTCATTAAATCCCAAAACTAATAAAAAATTAATACCAAAAATCCAAAACCAAACTATGCCAAACACTATCTGTTCTATTACTAAAATGAAAATTTAAATTTCCTTACACTGGGAGTTGAGAAAAAAACAAAAAATACACCAATATAAACGAAAAAAAAAAAATATTTTGAAAGTGGAAATCAAATTTGTAATTGGTATTATTGAAAAAGATTTTGATAAGTGTGAATAAAGCTATCTAATTGTGTTTGCTCGAATTAATTGAATTTTTTGTCTAAAATGTTATTTTCCAACATTTTCCAAGAATGTTCTTTGTGTATTATTTTCCTTCAACATGCAAGGTATGTTAAGTGTTATCGAAATCGAACGGAGTGCTAATCTCATCTAATTGCGTTGCTTTGATTAGAGCCAGTTGGGCTATTTTTTATTGTTGAAATTAGCCGAATATCGATGTTCATATAATCTTTTTTGTAAGTATTTGTTTTGAGTTACCCAATATACGTTCCATTGCCAAATCCTTTGGCCAGTCAATTTTGTAAAATTGTATGTGTTTTGTTTTCTAAATTCGGTCAGTGTTAGGTTTGAGTTTAGTGAAAAATTTTTTGTAAAGTTATTAGCGTTTGCTGTCCTATTTTGATGTCATTAGTTTCTTAGGTCACTTATCGATTTTTTGTGAAAAGAATTGGGAATGTATCTCAAAGTCCTGATATTACTTTTGCTGTTGTTTGGAATCTCTGTTATTATTAATATTTGTGCTGTATTGCTAAATTTGATGAATGCGGTTTTTTTTATAATAGCAGTTCAAAATAGTATTTTGGATAGTTATTTTTCATTTAATACTATGTTTAATTTTTTCTAAATTATATTTTTCGGAAATTCTGGGTGGGAAAGTTTTGATGGCTCAGGTGTCAACAAGGCCATATTGATTTACACTTTTCTTGTGATTTTTTCCGGTACACAGGAATTCGAAATTTAAGGGTATTTTTCTGAGCCAAATTTTTTATAATATACCCAGTTTGGTTTTTAGATTTTACCGTTATTATCATGTGAATAGTTAGGTCTTAGAAAGAGATTAATTGATTTTTTATTTTTCCAATTTCTACAGTGAATTGCAATCTGTTCGCAGAGAAATGAGTTTAAAACATTGTCAAAATTTTCATCCACATTTATTTTTGGGAATTTGCGGTTAAACAATTCGTACAATATA
The DNA here is from genome assembly GCA_030704885.1 of Cynegetis impunctata. Lineage (NCBI taxonomy): Eukaryota > Metazoa > Arthropoda > Insecta > Coleoptera > Coccinellidae > Cynegetis > Cynegetis impunctata. The sequence goes on from JARQZK010005216.1 coordinate 87,429, forward strand.
TCTTTTGAAAAAATGTAGGTTTTTAAATTGTAAATTTGTTTTAATATGTTTTTGGTTCAAGTTCTTCCATTACAAGATTTGCAATCGTAGTTAGAAATTGCGGGAGCTCATTGGAGTTCCGAAGATTTGAGAATAAAATTCGTTGATTATAACAGGAAATATGTTGAATTTTTAGACAAAAACTTTGTGGCTTATTTATAAATTCTGATTTTGGTAAAGTTGTAAAGAGGTTTCAGTTCCATCCCATCTTTTTTTTCCAAACATTTCTTAGTAGCAAAGATTTATGGGTACCGTATTGTAAATAACGAGATGACGTCGCAAGTGAAATGAGGGACGAAGTTTTTAGGAAATGGTTTGTTTAGTAAATTAAATTTATGAAAAATCCCATGCAGATCTTTTATAAAAATGTTATGTTGGTGATAATTATTGATAATATTTGAAATGGGAAGCCTGCGAAAGGTATTTAGAATTAAATTGTATGTTGGGCGATTGATTGGTGTTTAACTATTGGTCTGAAGAGGAATATTTTGTTTGTTGAAGTTTTGGTAGACACATATATATTAAGGTGATTTACCAATTGTGGCAAAATCAGTTGGTTTTTGGTAGTTTTAATCAATATATTTTTTGTTAAGTGCCATTTCATTGATCATTTTGTTTAATGTTGAGTTGAGGTATTAAGCGGTAGGGTCATGTTTTCTCTTTTTTTGTAAGTTTCACGGTCCATTAACATTTCTGTGTCATCTTTATTGGTTATAGAATCAATTAAATACAACACCAACTATTTCCAAGAAATTAAGGATCGACATCGCAGAAAAATAAATCTATTGTTACAAAAAATAATACAAATAAAAAAATTCAATAACTTTGTCCATAATTGGATTTTCAACCTCACTAAATTCGCAATCCCTTGATTGGATTGTTAAAAATCGTTTTTCTCAGTTTTAGGCCCTACACATTTTCGATAACAAAACAACAAAATAAATTTCAAAAATATTATCCACAAAAGTAGTAAAACAGCATTTAATCAACTTAGGACCACACAATAAAAAATCAAAATTAGAAAATAAAGTCTTGTAATATTTTAAACTAATTTCAAAAATTAGACTAAAAACCACAACCATAAAATAAAATAGATCACCAGTTCATCATCAATCCAAATCTACCAAATACATTCATGAAAAATAACCCGAATATTTTTAGTTTTAAAATGCAGAAAAATGTAAGAAAAACAGTTTTTAATGAACAGAACTGACTATAACAATAAAATGAACGAATATGTTAATGGACTGTGAAAACTTACAAAAAAGAAAAAAAACATGAGACCCTTACGCCTTAATACCCAACTTCACATTTAAACAAAATGACAATGAATGGCTTAACAAAAAAATATATTGATTAAAAAACGACCAAAAACCAACTGATTTGCCACAATGGTAAATCACCTTATATATATGGTCTACCAAAACTTCACAAACAAAAATATTGCCTCTTCAGACAATAGTTAACACAATTCAATCCCCAACATACAATTTATCTAAATACCTTTCCGCAGGCCCATTTCCAAATATTATTCAATAAATTCACAACATTTTATAAAAATGGACTCAGTGGGATTTTCATAAAGTTTATTACTTAAACAAACCATTCCTAAAAAACTTACGATCCTCATTTCAATCGACGTCATCATCGTATTATTTTTACAAAACGTACCCAATAAATCTTGCTCTAGGAAATTTTGGCAAAAAGATGGGAGGAAAACTGAAAACCTTTTTACAACTTTACCAAAATCAGAATTTATAAAAACCACAAAGTTTTGTTCTAAAATCAACATAATTTCCTGTTATAATCACAAATTTTATTCTCAAATCTTCGGAACTCCAATGGGCCTCCCCAATTTGCTACTACGTATTGCAAACTCTTTGATCATGGAAGAACTTGAAACAAAACATATTTAAACAAAATTAACAATTTAAACCTAACAATTTATTTCAAAAGATATATTTAGACGATTGTTTAACCGCCAATTCCCAAAAATAAAGTGGATGAAATTTTGAACAATGTTTAACTCATTCTGCGACAGATTGCACATTCACTGGTAAGGGAAATTGAAAATAAAAAATCAATTAATTTTTCTAGACCAAACTATTCTTACATGATTAATAACGGTATAAATTAAACACCAACTGGGTATAAATAAAGAAAATTTTGGTTCAGAAATAATAACCTAAATTTTCGAATTCTTGTGTACCAGAAAAAATACAAGAAAAGTGCTAATCAATTGCCTTGTTGACAGAGCCCATCCAAACTTTTCCCACCCAGAATTCACGAAAAAATAATTTTAGAAAAAATTAAACAAGTATTAATGAAAAATAACTATCCAAAATACTATTTTGAACTATTATAAAAAAAACGCATCTCATGCCAAATTGTACAATAGCCAACAAATATTAATAAATAACAGAGATTCATAACAACACAAAGTATATAGCGACTTGAATTACATTCCAATTCTTTCACAAAAAATCGGATTAAGTGCCCTAAGAAACTATTGACATCCAAAAATAGGACACCCCAAACCTAATAAACTTTACAAAAAAATTTTTTTTCACTTTAAACTCAAACCTAAACACCGGAATTTAGAAACCAAAACATCATACAATTTACAAATCTGACTGCAAGGATTGCAATGGAACGTATATATTGCGTAAACTCAATAACAATACTTACACAAAAGATTATTATGAACATCGAATATTCTGGTAATACAAACAATAAAAAATGCATCTGCTCTATCAAAAGCACGCAATAGAATTGAGTTACACTTCGTTCGATTTCGATTACACTAAAATCCTTGCTGTTGAGGAAAATAATTACACAAAGAACATGTCTTGGGAAATGTTGGAAATAAATTTAGACAAAAAATTCAATTAATCGAGAACACAATTAGATAGCTTTATTCACCACTTATCAAAAATCTTTTTCAATAATACAATTGGCAATTTTGATTTTCTCACTTTCAAAAATTTTTTTTTTTTCGTTTATATTGGTGTAATTTTTTGTTGTTTTCTCTAACCCCCGTGTAGGAAATTAATTTTCATTTTTAGGTAATAGAAACAGATAGTGTTGCATAGCTTTGTTTATGGATTTTGTATTTAATTTTTTGATTAGTTTTTGGATTTTAATTGAAAAAATCAGATTGCTTTCATGCCCTTTATCATGTAAAACAAGGGATACTATAATAAAAACTGTCTTTCCATATGCGATCATCTTAGCATACGCTGGGCCACTCACAAGTTTAACCATTGAAGTGTATTAACATTGATTGCTTCGTACTGTTATCAATTCCCATATATGAATTCTCACTTAAAATTTATACGCTAAGGTAATAATTAATTTTTAATTTTTGCATGATATTTGCTGAAACCAATTGTTTGTGTTTGTAGATAATAAATTTTGATTTGAAAATGGCTGATCGCCGAAACGCGTAAATAATTGGCTTCATCATTGAAACCTAGAGGAAAAACTCTCTTCAAGTTATAAATGACCTACACCCAAGAATGTTATACATTAAATTATAATAATATATATATTATAATATATTTAAGTATATTATATACTATATATATGTATATTATATATATTTAATTAATATTATAACATATAATATATATATAGTATATTATATGATATATATCATATATATAAGATTACGAGTTAAATAATTATTATATATATATAGATATATATATATTATATATACATATATATATATATATACGAGTATATATATAATATATATATATATATATATATATATACCTATATATATATATATATATATATATATATATATATATGTGTGTGTGTGTGTGTGAGAATGATAAATGTATAGCAATTATGTTACAATTACGCTCCTACACGAAATCTGAACAATAATATAGCAGAGCCTTCTTCAGGTAATTTATGATGATTACCGTAATCGATTGATGGAATAAATCATCTCTCTCTCGTTGATCCCTGAACTTGACACGACGCTCACAGTGAAAATTCCATTCATGAAACACTCAGATGACGAAATTAAAAATTCAGGAAGGCTAGGTTTGTTATTTTTCTGGTATTGCATAAATTAATTGACCACTGACATTTGAGAATACTCACAATGCTCCGTAGTACACTTGACATTTGAAGATGAAGAGATGTTACTTGAAACTGGTTACCATTGAATATGATGGATGGTGTAAATCTGTAGTTCATTGATATTTGGATGAAAAGGAACATTATTTATTCAAATGAAAACGATGTTAATCCATCAATGACTTCCAATTACGAAAATATTTGGAGAATTTTATTTCTACTCGTATTTTCCAAAAATGAAAGACTGTTGCACCTCATCGAAAATCGAAAATAATAAGTGAGGTGCGACAGTGGTTTTCATATCTGTTTTATAACTCCTAGATCACGATTGAAAGTTATATAAATAAATAAATACATATATATATATATATATATATATATATATATATATATATATATATATATATATATATATATATATATATATATATATATATATAATTCCTCTGTCCGTGTGTATTTGACTGAACTCTTTCCAAACTTATTTAGAAATTGTTGTTGATCTTGAAATGTTTTACATTGGTTCTGTCGTAGTAACGAGCCGCTACCGCACGATCGCGGAGTGGTGAATCAACATAAAGATTTCAAACCAGTAGCAAAATATTGTTTGAATTAATATATCCGAAATTCTTCTTTCTATTTCTCATCGTGATGTTTATAAAGCTAAAAAAATTAGTAGGATTTTGTATCCCCAACCCCCTTCAATTTTGGTTGAAGGTCGAAAATAAGAGAATACATTAAATTTATATTTTATTAGTGTATTTTGGCGATAGAAACTCTTCAGTTCAACTATCGCTACTTCGATGTAGTAAGTTTTTGAGTTTTTGTGGTTTTTGAGGACTCCACTGATTGTGTAGACTGTAGAGGGTGGGAAATTGGTAAGTGCATTGAGTTGATTCAAGTGAAGTTTACTGTTGTAGCTTCAACTATTTCACCTATGCCTCGCCATTTATGTGAGGAAATTTCACGCTTTTTTGTTTTTTGTTCAATATTCACTTTGTTCATTCTTTTTATAAATGAGGCTATAATGTTTATGAAAAATAATACGGACCTGTTCCAAGAGAACATTAGGAGTCACGGGCTTAACACAATAAACAAAGGCGACCGCTTTAAATACAAATACCTGCAAAAAAAGATGGTGCACAGTATTCTTGCAATATATAATGCATTTAATATTTCATTTCCAAATAATATAAGCGACCTCCCTCCCAAGCGGCTGAAGGGTAGGCTAAGGGAAATTTTCACTCAAAAGGCTTACTACGGGGCGCAGTAGTATTTGAACGACTCTTTCATGTGAGTTTTTAGTTGTTATGTCCACATGTATATAATTTTGAGTGTTATACTTTGGTTTTTGTTTGTCTAAAATTATATAATTTTTAATTCTCACTTCTAATTCTAAATTTTAAATTTTTCCTTGACGTGATTCACACCTATATGGTTAATTCTAGTGTAATATGTAAGTGCCTAGGTGAACAAATGAATGAATTATTCTACTCATCTGCAATGCTCCACGAGATGAGAGAATGTTAGGAAAGTACCTTTTGTTAATTTCTATCAATTTTTCTAACAACCACCATTTTTGTGTAAAAATTTCATGTTTATTTGTGTGTTCTGTTAGTCACCGTAACCCCACCAAATTGAATTTGTATGTAGAAAAGATCAAAAATGAGGGGAAAACGACGCTAAAGACGAAGCTCCGCCATTCACTTACCTATATACCTAACATTGATAAGCTTCTATTATTGATTAATATTCTTCGTTGATTATATATTCAATCAACTCAATAAGAATTAATGAACCATTTCAGAGTAAATTGAATTAGGAGAATAGATTAATGATTTTGAATGCTTCTGGTTCTCAATACGTCAATCTTAATTCGTTAGCATTTACTATCCCCACTTGTAATTCGCAACTATATAGAGATTAAAAAGAAGAATATTATTTTTTTTCACTTTCCTAAATGGCTATTATCTTGTCTGGTTGCGTCAAACTTTCCGATTTGAAACTCTTTCACTTATACGTAGAAGTGTCGATTTGAGTATGGAATTAAAATTGGTATGATTGGGCGATAGAAATTTAACTAATTCGATATCAGTCCGAACGATATGAAAATCTTATTCTTTAATTTAGTACTGTTCATGAGTATGTTGGTAATATAAGAATTAGTTGAATATGTCGACTCATGATTGACTGATAGGCTAAGCCCGAATAGTTTCACCTGAGAAGAATAAAAGGATATATGTTTAGTTCTTTGATTCCAAAGCTAGATAGATGCAAGGCTTTCTGATTTGGCTACGTAGCATGAAAATCAACTACACTTATAGAAAAAGAAGAAACATGATTCAAAGAGAACAAAACAATGAGTAAACAGCAGTTTTCTCTCACTTAAATAGCATTTTTTTTAAATTCTTGTTCTTCCTTTCCTACAAATTCTTAACCAGCTGAGTCAATTTGAAAGGGCTGTGTAAGTGCGAAAAATCTTAAAAATTACGAAATATATAAAATCTCTACATTGAAACGGCGGAAGATAATAAAAAGAGTTGAAGCCCACTAAGAAAACTTTTTCATTCTACTCAATCCACGTAAAAAATTCCAACCCTTTAACTCAGTCTACAGAAGCTGTAGACGTGCGCAATAGCTCAAAACCACAGAGGACTACAGGCAATCTCTACATAAAAATAGGGCACTTATAGAAAAATAATTTATATTGCCACTTCTGCGACATCAAATTAATCCACGTACAAGTTTTTTTATTTTTCACTTATATATTATTTGTTGTCATTGTGCCCTAGGGCGTAATGAGCGGGCATAATGAATCATAATGCCTGCTAATTGTACCAGGAGAAATGAAGCAACTTCCATTGATGAAATACTTCATAATCCTTGTCGTATGCGACTCTGGATTTCTCCGGCAATGAATTCACTAAATATGATGGGAAAAATATTCACAAACGTCAAAATATCAACAAATGACATGCCTACTATGAGAAGGAAAATGGAAAGTATAGGAGCAATGAACTGATTTTAAAATCGATTTTCCATTATAATATTAGTATATTATTTCATAAGGAGGAGAAGTGTCACTTCTCATGGCGAGCTTGAGCTTACTTGAGGTAATTGAAAGCGAGCCATGAAAAGTCTCTTCTACTCCGAATGAAATATGTCATTTTATTTTCAAACGTTTTGAAATTCATAAAAATCTGAATATCCAATTATGGAACATTTGCCTAGTTAAGGTTGTCACGCAAAATTGATTCTGACAGATATAAAGTACAATAATTGATAGTTATAATTCGCAACCTGGTAAGAAGTCGTTGAAAGTGAAAATGACGTTTGAATTGGAGAATTTTTTGTTCATGGTTACCAATTCATCTCTTGCATAGTAACACGTTTCCTGCCGCCAGCCGGAAAAGTGTTGCATAGCAACACTTCTCCTCCTTGGCGGAGAAATAGAACTTTTCGATGATCCTGTCAATCGAGAAATGACGTTTTATGGTACGTTTGAAAATAAAATAATTTTTTCTTGAAAAATGAAATCTTGTGTTGGGAATGATAGTTTCGCTGTTCCACAGCCTTTTATATTATTTAGAAATATATGAATCACCATGTCAACAAACAATGTGGTAAAAACAGTTGTCAATGTAAAAAAGTGGAAATAAAAACGTTTGTCAGAATTCTTTAAATAAAAGTATCTTTTCCATATATATATATTATTATTTTCCATCATATTCAACATTTGTGGCGACCGTGACAGGACTGAGTAACGATGGAAAACTTGAAAATGGAAAGAGATCACATCCGAAGACTTTTCAATAAAACATGCAAGGAACTGAATTTAGCACTCGCAGATAAGTCAGTAAAAAAAGAACAAGTGCTAGCTTCAATGAGAAAGTTGGAGGATAAGAGCAATAGATTGTTTTCACTAGATGAGCATATAAGAGAAAATTTATTTTCATCCAATCTTAGTGAAGAAGATATCGTGAAAGAATTTGATGAAGTTCCACATCCGACAAGAGGAAGAGGAAATTCAGATTACCGAAACTAGAATTAAAGAAATTTGATGGCAACGTGAGAAATTGGATAGGGTTCTGGGGCCAGTTCAAGAAGATCCATGATGATATAGAAATTGAATTGGAGGACAAGTTTCAATATTTGGTACAAGCAACTGAAGAAGGTACTGTAGCCAGGGAATTGATTGAGAGCTTTCCGCCCTCCGGATCCAACTATTTGAAAGCCATTGATCAGATGAAATTACGTTTCGCTAGGGATGAATTTCTGATAGAGGTTTATGTTCGAGAATTATTAGATCTCGTACTGAAGCAGGCAACTAAAGCGAAGACAGGTATGACATTGAGTAGTTTATATGATAGAATAGAAACTCAATTGAGAGCATAAGAATCGTTGGGCGTTACCAGTGATAAATACGCAGCAATGTTATTTCCACTAGTTGAGTCTGCTTTACCAGATGAATTACTAAGAATTTGGGAAAGAACCCGTAGCACGTATGTCGCGAATACGAGTAAATCAGGAGAACAGGGTGAATCAAGTACAGGTAATTCTAAAAATACTAATCTTTTGACGATGTTATTAGATTTCATGAGAAGAGAAGTGGAATCGGAAGAACGCATCAATCTAGCTCAGACCAGTTTTTCTGAAGAAAAGAGCCAGAACAAAAATACATGATTGTTTAAAGGAAAACAGCAGAGACCTGGAGAGCCAGAAGTATATACTGCATCTGCCCTGTTTTCAGCCAGTGGAAGTCCCCATTTGAAATCAATTAATGGAGATTTATGGAATTTGGATATTTTAGGAACCAAAGATCCAGCTGAAGTGAAATACAAAGATACTCTAGAGGAGGAAACCATCAAACACTTCAATGAAATTATCGAAACCAATGACGAAGGAACATATGAGATTCACCTCCCATGGGTTGAAGGGCATTTAGAACTTTCCACGAATGAAAATTTGACTCAAACACGAGGAACGAATAATCTACTCAAAAAAGTTGACTGGAAGGAAATTATCGAATATTCCTCAGTTAGGCAGATTAAATGGATCTTTAATTCTCCCACAGCTACTTGGTGGGGAGGATGGTTGAAAAGGTTGGTCAGAGTAGTTAAGGAAAAAGAATATCTAGCGGAACTGGTACATTCTGGGCACAAAAGGTCGAGTATCTTGAGAGTCGGAGACATCGTATATGTTTCTGCAGATAACAAGAAACGTGACAAAAAGCAATTGATTTTAAATAAACACGAAAGAGTGAAACCAAACCGAGAGATGAAGACGACAAGTGGAAAGAACAAGAAACTTCGGAGAAGGTTGTAACAAGGAGTGGACGGATTAGTAAAATACCAAAACGTATTAGTTTTTTCATAGTTATGCTTTGGTATATAATTGATTTTGCAATTTTTCCCAATTTTATTTCTCAATCACAAAAGGGGGGAGGATGTTGGGAATGATAGTTTCGCTGTTCCACAGCCTTTTATATTATTTAGAAATATATGAATCACCATGTCAACAAACAATGTGGTAAAAACAGTTGTCAATGTAAAAAAGTGGAAATAAAAACGTTTGTCAGAATTTTTTAAATAAAAGTATCTTTTCCATATATATATATATTATTATTTTCCATCATATTCAACATCTTGTATGCACCACGTGCGTTACTAGATCCTTACGCCCATCGTGTAACATTCATCCCTTCGGGCCGAATGTTACCCTCCGGGCGTTAGGATTTATATAACGCACTTGGTACATAAATAACTAAACCAGCTAACCCAATTTGAAGGAGACTTGAGGTATTCAGCTCCATACTTACTCCAAAAACCTCTAGTTAGCAGGTTTTTGGATATGTTCTCTACGATTAGTTTATAAACTACTCACGCCCCTCACTTTTATCGGAAAAAATACAACTACACAATTAGTGTAAAATTGTGATGCAAGCAACATTGAATACACTAAACTAATGGATATAAATTTTCACTCGTATTTTCCCATAATAGTACATTATGTTACTAGGAGTAGAAGGCTATCATTATTGTTGAGCCCAGATTCTTGCACTGCCGAGGCGTTAGCCGAGGCTGTGCAAACTGGGCGAAACATATATAGGGTCTTCTGCTCCGAGTGACATAGGTATACTATTTTTTCTTCAAGCGTAAATTGAATATTGTGCTCATAGTGTCGAACTTTTAAATTTTCTTGACAAATACTGACAAACATCAAATTAAATAAAAATTAAATGACATTTCATACCTACTTGGATACAACGACCATAGAGATGCTATCATTTCTCATTATTTTATTACTAGTACAATAATGAGCGTTCATTATTTTACTAGTAAAAGAATAGGTTATTTCTACGATCTGTGTTGTCGAAAATAATATAGATATTATTATACGCTTGAAGAAAAAATACATTTTATTGCAGTGTATCGAAAGACAGTGAGGTGCAGGAGTAGTTTTTATCCGTTTTACACCTCCTAGCCCACGATTTTCGTTTTTTAATGTCTGAATGAGCTGAAATTGGGTAACTGGAATTGTTTTCGTTGCAGAAAGATAATATCAAATTTCGATTTTTCTTTAACGATCAAAAGTAGATGTTGAAGCGTCGAAATTTGTTGGGTTTGGGATCGGAAAATAAAAGTCTAATTTATTTAAACCAGCCGACGATTCGCAAAATATGTTTGCATCATAAGGGCTGTAAAAGTACATTAGGATTTTTTCTTTTTTATATAAATTACACAAAAGTTTTCAATGTGTGGGTAAAAATTAATTCAATGAACAATTAAATAAAGTTAAATGCACAACAATAAATAGGATTAAATACAGGCATAACATCTAAGAATGAGGGTTAAAACAACCATTCGTATGTGCCTACATTACATTTTTTTGTGTTACAGGGTAAAAAAACAACAATACTAATTCAAAAATACTTACACTCTAATAGTCTGGACTCACAGTCATTAGAACAAAAATAAATTACAGGAAACATTTAGGTATACGGGACAATACATGAATATTTTGAAATAGTACAGCACAAGACGAATATGATAAAATAATATACAATGTTGTTCTGACTCGGAAGTGCTGCAGTAGCGGTATTTATATAAATGCTGAAACTCGCGTTATCACAGATTCTTGTCGCAGTTTTTTTTTGTGTGTTCAGTGTGTTGGTGGAATATTGAATAAGGAAATTTTTTTTATGAACTCGCATGCAATAGGATGGTCGAATTTGAATGTAACTTTTTGATGTTTATTTTATCTAAAATATTGAAATATGCCGAGTTTAAATTTTCAATATCCGTTCGTTTATTTACCGAGTCGTTTTTTTTAATTACTAATTCAGTCGAATTTGTCTTCAGATGATATTTCTTTTCGTCGTTTTTATGTTCTCGTATTCTGTCTTTCAAGTACCGTGATGTTTGTCCAATGTAACTTTTATAGCATATATTGCAAGGAATGCGATAGATAACATTTGAGTTTAAAAGTTGCTCTGTCTTGGCTTTAGTTGTTTTACGTAGATATTTCTTGTTTTTTTCGTGGTTTTTAAAAAATTGCTGAACTCCGTATCTTCTGCAGTTTGAGTTAGAGGGTTGAAGTTTGGTACGTACATTGAGTTTATGTTGACTTAAGATACTTTTTTGGTTTCATCCCTTTTTCTCGTCCACGAGGCATTTCGTGGTGACTATTCCATTCAACATAAACTATGCCAAAACTAAGGCAATGACAAACCTAGTACCAACAGGAAATATATGCATAAAGGGAGCGCAAGTAGAATATGTAGAAAAATACACCTATCTGGGACACGAATTAAAGATCAGCCGGGACAACCAAACTTGTGAACTTCTAAGGCGCATAAACCTCGGATGGGCAGCATACGACAAATTGAGACACATATTTGAGGACAAAATTCCTATAAGTCTAAAAATGAAGACTTTCAACATGTGTATCCTACCGGTTCTCACATATGGGGCAGAAACCCTCAGAAACAAAGACCTCAGCAAGGAAATTGAGTGTCACACAAAGGAAGATGGAAAGATCTATGCTGAGGATATCACTCAGAGACAGAGTAAGAAATGAGAAGATTCGTAGAAAAACAAAGGTAGAAGACATCATTGAAAAGATCTCAAAGTCGAAATTGAGGTGAGCCGGTCATGTAGCACGACAAACAGATCAGAGATAGACGAAAAAACTTCTGGAATAGAGGCCATGGTCAGACAAACGAAATCCCGGAAGACCACTCACCAGATGGACAGACGATTTGAAAAAGATCTATACCAACTGGATTGCAGCGGCACAGGACCGAGAAGCTTGGAAGAAACTTGAGGAGGCCTATGTCCGACATCGGACGCAGATGGCTGGGGGATGATGATGATGATGATTCCATTCAAATTGCATCTCGATCTGTTTCACATTCAGTACGCGATGAACTTCGCGAATTTGTTTTTTAGATAGAGTATTGAAATTTGGAATGTAGATTGAGTTCATATTAATGCTATGAGCGTGACTTTCAAAATATAATTCAATACGTAAGAATCGCATCTCGACGCGATGCATTTCGCGCGAAAAATATGACCCTACTACTGGAACTCTGCTGCTCATGAGTTTTTCTGTTACTTTTGAAGTACCTGCTATATTGAGGTTCTACACTACAATCGTGAACTCAATACCTAGACAAAATTTATCTACATTGAATTGGTATTTCAAATTATATATAATCAAATGAAATTTATCTTGCCTAAATCAGAAACAGGATGCTTTATTTTATATATAAAATTCTCGTGTCACAATGTTCGTTCCCATACTCCTCCGAAACAACCTGACCGATTCTCATGAAATTTTGTGAGCATATTGAGTAGGTCTGCGAATCGGCCAACATCTATTTTTCATCCCCCTAAATATTAAGGGTAGTCCACCCCTAAAAAAAATTTTTATTTTCTAGACAAAATTTTGTTTTTTTTGTTTTTATTTTTTTATGATACAGCATACAAAAATACATACAATCCTAAATTTTCACCCTTCGTCGATCAATCCTTATTTTTTATTTGTTAAACTCCTTCGAAATGAACCGACCGATTCTCATGAAATTTTGTGTGCATATCGGTTAGATCTGAGGATCCGACAAAATCTAGTTTTCATCCCCCTAAATGTTAAGGGTAGTCCACCACTTAATTTTTTTCTTTATTTTTCAGACAACATTTTCTGTTCTATTTTTTTTATGATACAGCATTCAAAAATATATACAACCCTAAATTTCACTCCTCTACGATCAACCCCTATTTAGATAGATAAAAATAATTTATATAGCAGAACAACGTTTGCCGGGTCAGATAGATAGATAGATAGATATGTAGATAGATAGATAGATATATAGATAGATAGATAGATAGATAGATAGATAGATAGATAGATAGATAGATAGATAGATAGATAGATAGATAGATAGATAGATAGATAGATAGATAGATAGATAGATAGATAGATAGATAGATAGATAGATAGATAGATAGATAGATAGATATATAGATAGATAGATACATAGATAGATAGATAGATAGATAGATAGATAGATAGATAGATAGATAGATAGATAGATAGATAGATAGATAGATAGATAGATAGATAGATAGATAGATAGATAGATAGATAGATAGATAGATAGATAGATAGATAGATAGATAGATAGATAGATAGATAGAATAGATAGATAGATAGAAAAATAGATAGATAGATAGAAAGATAGATAGAAAGATAGATAGATAGAAAGATAGATAGAGAGAAAGATAGATAGATAGATAGATAGATAGATAGATAGATAGATAGATAGATAGATAGATAGATAGATAGATAGATAGATAGATAGATAGATAGATAGATAGATAGATAGATAGATAGATAGATAGATAGATAGATAGATAGATAGATAGATAGATAGATAGATAGATAGATAGATAGATAGATAGATAGATAGATAGATAGATAGAGTGATAGATAGATAGAAAGATAGATAGATAGATAGATAGATAGATAGATAGATAGATAGATAGATAGATAGATAGATAGATAGATAGATAGATAGATAGATAGATAGATAGATAGATAGATAGATAGATAGATAGATAGATAGATAGATAGATAGATAGATAGATAGATAGATAGATAGATAGATAGATAGATAGATAGATAGATAGATAGATAGATAGATAGATAGATAGATAGATAGATAGATAGATAGATAGATAGATAGATAGATAGATAGATAGATAGATAGATAGATAGATAGATAGATAGATAGATAGATAGATAGATAGATAGATAGATAGATAGATAGATAGATAGATAGATAGATAGATAGATAGATAGATAGATAGATAGATAGATAGATAGATAGATAGATAGATAGATAGATAGATAGATAGATAGATAGATAGATAGATAGATAGATAGATAGATAGATAGATAGATAGATAGATAGATAGATAGATAGATAGATAGATAGATAGATAGATAGATAGATAGATAGATAGATAGATAGATAGATAGAAAGATAGATAACTATCTAGATAGATAGATAGAGATACATTAGCAAATAGATGAATATATATAAAGACAGATAACTATCTGGATAGATCGATAGATAGTTAGATAGGTAGATATACATCGGCAGATAGATGAATAGATAGAAAGATAGATAGATAAAAATAATTTATATGGCAGAACAACGTTTGCCGGGTCAGCTAGTTTTATATAGAAAATAAGTCTATAACGCTATATCAATCAGTTCACATAATATATACCATTCTTCAAGTATATGGTGATGAAATACTATATATTTTTTTAGACAACACGTGAGAAGAAAAAAGATATTTCATAATCACGAGGACAATCTCAAAAAAAATAATAAGACATTGAAAAAATAAGAATAAATCCTCTACTTTAGAGCTTCTGTTTTGAATAGAATTCGAGTTATAATCAGGTTGTAGGAATATTAGAAGGAAACCAAGAAATCGATAAAAACATATAATTCCTCAAAATTTGAATATGTAATATTTAAAATGAATATTCTATAAATTCACCGTTCACTTTCGAGGTGAAAAAATAATTATTTTCAGTTTTATGGGAAAAAAATTCGTAGTAGAATGGAAACATGTAAGCCTTGAAAAAATTTGGCGTTTAACGAATTGATATGTAATTTGAAATATCAAATTCTCATAGTTATTGGCTGCAGGGCACGGTAGCGTAATAATTGTATGAAAAAACTTGTATTGGTAGCGATAAATTAATTGGTATCAAATCTTCACTTTTACTTGCAACTTACTTTTTAGATACAACAAGCATCGGATATTTTTAATCTATCGAAACTTGTATAACATCTAATTTTTTTTATTTAACGAACATATCCGTTTTCCGAAACTTTTTTTTATGGAGTGAATATATTAGAAAAATTCAACTATTCGATATCTACTTAATTAATTAGATGTTCGAAATGTCCATTCAATAAAGGTTATATAGCGGTTCTTGGCTATTGTCAACTAGAGTTTAACATGATAATATATATTTGTAATAAAAACTTGATTGCATAAAAATATTATAATAATATTTCAAGGAAAGTACCTCTCGCGGTTGAATATTGATAATAACAGCGGGGTTGAAAGGAGACATCCTTAAATTTCAACACATTCATAAAGTCACAAAAATGTGACGTGTACAAGTTAACAAACTTTCCTCCTCAGGAGCAAACATTCCCTGATGATAAGATGCTAATGCGTGCCGAAACGTCAGGAATAAATCCACCATACAATGGAAACAGCCCAATTATCTCCATAAGATAATGAAAATAACTGTGACATATCTTATTATCAGCTTTAAATGCTGCAGAATTGAAATTTGTTTTAGAATATTCAGGAGGGATTTTGAAACTATAAATAATGCCAATAGAAGTCACTCATATATTGAGCGTACTGTTTCACTAGTAACTAAATGAATTCAGAAAACCCAAGAGAGCTCCAATTCTTTCATTACGAAGTTTGATGAATTTTTCAGATTGATTAACTCCAAATTGAATTTAATTTTAAAAAAATATATTTTTTAATATTTTTCAACAGCTTTTTTTTCGATTTCTTTCGTTTGGAAACATTAACTGACTTTAATTATATTATTATTATGTTGAAATTATGGATAGGAGGCAATGCTAAGGTAAAAGATATGAATTAAATTCCATATCCAAACATAAATATTTCTGTAATTCAGGGTCATTTGTTGAATTATATACATATATATATATATATATATATATATATATATATATATATTATATATATATATATATAATATATATATATATATATATATATAGGTATATATATATACATATATATATATATATATATATATATATATATATATATATATATACTAAATCAGATAAGAGAATCTCAACTATAATCTTGGGCAATTCAATGTTGGTTCATTTATTCTTAAGGCTCTATATTTCGTCTCGAATTTGAGACTTCTTCAGGAGAAAACTAAAAATGAAAAAAAATTTGCAAAACAACGGTTTAGAAAAATACAAAAGCTGCATACGAAACTAAGACAACAAGTTTGTTAAAAACTTCATACGACCGGCAATATATAAGTTCTAATATTTTTCAACAACAGACGTGTGAAAGCGAAAGACAGAAATTGTTAACGTTTCGTTATGATACTTTCTACACATTTCAAAGAGCAAAGTTTTTGTAATGTAATAGAATTTTTTGGACGTGAAAGAAGAATAAAACTGGAATTTATCACAGTTTCACAACTAGGAGATAAGTTGAAAGTTTGGAATTTTCTATGTGATCCACACTACTTTGTCAACAAAAAGATAATTTCAAAAAGTCCGAGAGATCTATTATCATTGACTATAACAATAGATAGTCAACTTTTTCAACAATTAGTTGCACAAATTGGGTTAGCTACTAACTGAATTTGTCGGTAGCACTTAAAATTTCTGAGTTAACTTAAGCCGAACGTTTAGTTCTTTTGAGGCCACCAAATTATTCCATGGTTGATTTATCGACAGGATTCGTAATAATAATATTTCACATTTGAATGGAATCAAGTAAGTCACATTTATCAATCTTTGTTTCCAAGGCTAACTTATTTATGATCTTGATTTGTGTTATCTGTTTTCCCACGCTAAGTGAGAAATATGATTTTGCTTTTACCATCTTATTCATCAACAGTTTTTCGATAGAAATCAAGACTCTGGAATGGTGTTACCTGGTCTATTCATCTTATTTGAAGTTTTTGAATATAGTTTAAAATTTATTATAACTTATAGCATACTTTTTGTATAAATTTCCTCTGAAAAATATATTACTGTTCCTCAAAAAAAGCTTCAAAAGAGTTGTGAATCATAGAGCATGAGCCCGAAGGTATAACAAGTCTTTATTACAGTTATTACTGACATTTTGCATATTCAAAATGTTGGCAGAACTTCGCTAATATTAGGATACCTATTTAATATTTAATATCGATATTACCTATTAAGGCCCCTACACACGGACGTTGATGTCTTAACACATCAACGTGCATCCAAGAACGTGCAACCAATAACGTTAATGTGGATGTAAAAATACCCACGTTTTTGAATGCACACTCCGGATGATGTTTTCTGAATTGCGGGCTACTCACGGACGTCGATGAATTATGCGCAAGCAGATTGCGTACACACGTTCCATACCATAGTTTTGTTCGAATAAGAATGTTTAGCTCTTTTGACAGTGGCGTGTACTTATGCTCTTCAAAAGAAAAATAGAAATAAAAATAAATATTAACCGCAACCACTGCTTTAAGAATGCACAAACAACGGTGAATCGCCTCCACATGTTGAGAGATGCACGTTTTCATTTGAATGCGCATTCAAAAATTCAAGCGATTCAGAATTCATCAACGCGGCGTTCATCCGGAGTGTGCATTCAAAAACGTGGGTAATGTTACATCCACATTAACGTTATTGGTTGCACATTCTTGGATGCACATTGATGTGTTAAGACATCAACGTCCGTGTGTAGGGGCGTAATCGCTTGAATTTTTGAATGCGCATTCAAATGACCACGTGCATCTCTCAACGTGTGGAGGCGATTCACCGATGTTTGTGCATTTTTAAAGCAGTGGTTGCGGTTAATCTTTATTTTTATTTCTATTTTTCTTTTCAAGAGCATAAGTACACGTCACTGTTACAAGAGCTGAACATTCTTCTTCGATCAAAACTATGGTTTTGTTCGAACGTGTGTACGCAATCTGCTTGCACGTTTTTGGTTGCACGTTGATGTATTAACACATCAACGTCCGTGTGTAGCCCGCTTTAGAGAAACGTTTGATTCAAATGATTACTATAATTAGATTTTCTAGCAGTATTGTTATGGATTTTATATATGTAACAGCCTCTTCAATTTAAAATAAAACAGAGGAAAGTGTAATCGTTTACTACGTAGGAGGATACTAAAATCCAAATATACTTTCTCTGGTTAGTGGAGGCATTACGTCCTTTAAATTTGTACTGAAAGCTTTCATAATTAGTTATTCTTTTGCAATTATTAATTTCACAAATTGAATCTACTAATAACTGGGTTTGTCTATAGAACTTTCGAATTCTTTGATCAGAGTACAAGTTTTACCTTGTTAAGTATGTACCTACTAACTATGTTTTGTTGATTGATTTATTGACATTTTTATCATTAATTATGCCTATTATTTAAATCATTCGAGGTGATTCAATCTGATTAATCTTTTTTTCAATGGTGAACTGATTTATGACGTTAGTCCACTCTTAAGATTTTTTTTAGAAAGAGTTAGGTTTAGAATATTGGCGAAAAGGGTGTTTAGTAGTATAGCAATATAATTTATTTTAAAATATAGAAATTGATAAGTAGAAAAATTTGAATTTCTTATTCAACGTTGACATCAAATTGAATGAGAAATTAGTTGGCCATCTTCAGTATATGTCTTCGTTTTCAGTTACTTTTAACTGATTTTCTACTTATTCGTTTCATTGCATGGAAAATATTTCGTTTAACTGACAAAGAGACAGAATGATCTTGTGAGTTTTCCGATGAAGACATAAAATCAATTTCGCCGTGAATGAAAATGAAAAAAAATTCAAAAAATATATATATATATAAGTGAAAAGACGTCACAACTAGTTTGAAGATGGAGCTAATTCAATTGCTATTGCTTGATTGGTATAACTTTATTGGAATACTCAATGCGCAATGATATTGCAATTAAGTAGTATATATATATATATATATATATATATATATATATATTTACATATATATATATATATATATATATATATATTTTTATATATATAAATATATATATATATCAATATATATATATATATATAAATATATATATATATATATATATAAATAATATAAATATATATATATATATATATATATATATATATATATATATATATATATATATATATATATATATATATATATATATATATATATATATATATATATATATATATATATATATATATATATATATATATATATATATTATTCATTCGAATTGTTGTTGCCTGTGAACTATTTCTAATCTCTTGATAATTATTAGCAATAACAGGCTTGTTGAATCTCAAAAAACTTGATTAAAAAGTTGACGTTTCGCCACAACATTCGTGGCTTCATCAAAACTTTTGAAAAAATTGAAATTTCTTTGACTTTTATTGATTTGAAAAAATTTGAATAGAAAAAGACAACTATGTTTCACTAAAATTTTTCGGCTGTGGCCGTTCTTTGTTATTTAACTTTTTAATAAAATCAAGTTTTTTGAGATTCAACAAGCCTGTTATTGCTAGTAATTATCAAGAGATTATATATATATATATATATATATATATATATATATATACAAACATCTATTGGAATAATATGTGCTGAATGCTTCTGATGTGTGACTAATCAAAAATTTAGCACCGGTGGAATACTCAAAGCAAGTGCTGTTGAGATAAAACTGGATCTCAATGATACTGATGTACGAGCAATCAAACACTAACAACTGTTGAAACTTTCGAAGAACAATGCCGCTGAGCTGAATTTGAAGCTCAATGTTAGAGGAAAGTCGCCTAATTTCGGATGGTTTCCCAATTTCGGGTAGTGACGTATTACAAAAGCCACATGAATTTAAAAATCGAAAACATGTTCAGAAAAAATTTGTGATGGTGCTCAACTAGTCTAGATGCAAATTTTATAGTTTTATTTGATATTCACGAGATGGCAGCACCATATGTTCAAATTATCTGAAACGAGTTTTTATTGCCGCTTTAGTATAATCTGTATTTAGTGAATAAAAGAAGCTTTTATATTCTCGAAAACGTATGCGAGGTAAGTTAAGACATCAATAAAAGTGTGCAGTTTATTGTAATTGAAAAATTTAAATTAATAAAAAACATACAGGGTCCTAACCTTAAAAACGTAAAGATGCCTAATTTCGGACAGTCGAGGATTCCTAATTTCGGGTATCCGAAATTAGGACATTAAATATTCGAAATATGGAACAAACATTAATTTTTGTTGGAAAGCGATTATTATTTATTTCTGTTACCTTAAATAATGTTTTTTTCAAGTAAATATTCCCAAATGTAACACAAAACGTAAAAAATGGTACCCAAATCAGATGAAACTAGCCGTGAATGCGGTCAGAGCCAAAGAAATGGGGTATCTCAAAGCTTCTAAATTATTGAAAGATTTTAATCCATATCCATTTTGTAGTGGCATATCACAATCTAACAAGGGTAGGAAACCAAGACAGGATTCGACTTATGTGATTACCAGTACACCCTATAAAGATGACCTTGAGGAAAGCCTAAGAGAACAGGAAAGAAAAAAGCCTTAACAGGAAAAATACAAAAACCAACTTTAAATATTAAATTGAGAACTAACACCAAGAAAGTTCAGAAAGAAATTCAAAAAGAATTAAAAAATAAACCTGAGCCACAAACAAAAGACAATATTCCCAATCCTCTTCAGATTCGGGTGATGAGCCAGTACTTGATGATGATTCGGATTTAGATGCTGATGATGCAGATACAGAATGCATATTTTGTGGTCATTTATACTCAGCTGATACCCAGAGCGAAAAATGGATATGTTGTATGAAATGCTATAAATGGACTCATGAAAATTGTACTAATTCCGAATAAAAGAAAACTTATGTTTGTGAACTTGTTTAGATATGTGAAAAAATACATAGAATACAAAATGGCTCCTGATTTCGGACATACTGTCCGAAATTAGGTGCCAAATTTTTTTTAGTAAAAAATTGAGTCAAAATGTTTAGTTTTTATTTTTTTTGAAATCAAAAGTAATTCAAAGCCCAGATGTGAGCAAATGTTTGGTAACAACCCTAAGTATCAGACCATACACACAAAAAATTATTTAGGAATCTATTATCAAATATAGGCATTTTTTAGATGACGGAAACATAAAACTGTTGGGACACTTTAAGTGCAGTGCTGTTGAGATATAATCCGATCTCGATGCTGCTGATGTAGAACCAGTAAAAAACTTACAACTGTTGAAATACTCAAATTGCAGTGGTGATGAATTCGGAGCTCATCGGCTGTACAATTAGTCAAAAACTTACAACTGATACTCTGACTGATGAGAAATACTCTATGCGCAGTGCTGTTTATATAAAATTGCAGCTCAATTCTGCTAACGTACAACAAATCAAAAACTTAGAACTATTGAAATCGAAGCACAACGCCGTTTAGATAAAACGATAGGTCAACTGGTGATGATACTGAAACTGCTTAGTGCTTAGTGGTTTAATAAGGGTTGGAGCTATATGAAAAGTAGAGAAATGCATGATCGTATTACATACATCAAATTAATTTGATAGGATAATAGAAATCTCACGAGATGCGAATTTATTTGCCAAATTACAATATTTGAAAATACCTGATAATAATAAATGGTCATGAATCCCACATTTATTATTTGAGATTGGCTACACCGCCCGGGCAACTTTAAACTCGAATAAATGAAGCGCAAATCGTATCGCCCGACCTAGATATGTTAGACATTATATAAATCAGAAATTCTATATTTCGGCTTGCGCAAGAAATAATAAGCTTTCAAATTCATGAACAAAGTTTTCTCCTATGCGTGTTTCTAATGACAAAATGTATAACTTTTTCTTCCAGCTAAAAACCCAAGAAATATTTAATTGACAAATAAAACATCTACTTTCTACTTCGAATATTTTTCATGAAGCCTATTATTTAAGTCAAAATTGGTTTCTAAACACAATATATGATTGACTCATTGAAATAAATGAATTGAGAAAAAAGTTGCCATGATTATTCATTCCTTCATTTTCAACTCTTACGGCACTTCTTGATGATGGTTGATGATATTAAAAAAAAAACTATCCAAAGTTAATAAGGTTCCCCAAATGTATTTAAAAAAATGCGAATTCATTGAGATTATATTTTTAGAGTCCTTGTAATTATGAATTATTATTAAATAGATTCGTCAATATATTAGATATTTAAAAAATTCTTTAGAGCATTTTAATTATGCTAGCCTTTCTCTTTTGACATAATTATAGTGTTGAATTATATAAGTAACGAAAGAGCTCATTTTTGAGGCGTGAAAAAGTTTGAATATTTCACTATTGAAATATTCAAATTTGCAACCATTCGGAACTATGGAGTAAAATTGAAAAAATATTTTATTGACATATATGGAGTACATACTCATTCAACGAATTCGGATACTAAACCTAACATTAATTTCAATGTGATATAAGGAGATATCTGATAACTAGTCAAATCATTCACAGTTTCTAATGAGACTGGGTACATTATGGTACAAAGAATCTAATCTCAGAAAGAGATTGGTAAAAATATCGATGTTAAAAAAGTAGTATTTTTCTTGCACAATGGGTGCATGAGCGGACAGTTTTCAAGCAGGTGGCAAAGGTGTGAAAATCATTGTTAACTACATATCCGACATTCAAACTTCTGGGCCTCTGTGGAGCTAAAAAGACCCCCTTCAAATAGGGTTAGAGGGTTGAAAATTTGTGAGTGGATTGAGGTGATTTCTGGGGTTTTTAACTCTTTTCCTCAACCTCCACCATTTCAATTTGGATATTTCTTGGGTTTTTCTGACCCCCACATGACCCGGGAATCAAGAATTGATATGTAAGAAACAACAAAAATGGGAGAAACAACGACCTAAGTGATGGAGCTCATCTGCTCACGCGTTTTTCAATACCAAGATACTATATCTTGCATGCCTCTATGAACAAGTTATTAATTATAAAAAACTTCACAAATATTATTCATATTACAAAACGAGCCTCTTTCTTTACATTTAATTCAAGAAAAATTTTTAAATAACTTACTCTCATAGATACCGAATAACCTCACTAACAACTTTCTGAAGAACTAAAATGTGGATATATAATTATTATAATAATCCCCATGAAATAATTTCAACCCACGTTTGGAAGAAAATGGACGGACCTCTAAATTTAAATTTTTACCATTTAATTTGTAAAGATGTTGAATATTAAAATAGAAATGAGAAACAATATACTTTGTTTATTATCACTATTTTTACTCAATTATTTGCTACTGCAGTTCCGCAGTACTACTACATTTTCAAGAGCTTGAAAATATAGTAGCACTCACAAATAATTGAATAAATATAGTGATAAAAAAAAGTATATTGTTTTACATTTATATTTTGAAAATGTATTATAACGGACAATTCCATCCAATATAATTCATATTAGTAGTAATACTACAAACTGCATTCGCAATCATAAAAATATGAATAGTGATAAAAAACAAAGTTTACTGATTCTCATTCAAACAAATTCAAAATATATTATCACAAGGAAACGACAAATTCATCCAATATACCGTTCTATCAGCGTTTAGCTTCATAATAATTGTGGCTCCATCTAGAGGTAGCTGTGCGAAAAGCACAATTTAGACAAGTAGCAAGCTAGATATCGGAACATTTGTTTATTACTGTTTTGAACGTCACAAGAATCAAAAATAGACCGACAGAGGTAGAGGCAAGAGCTCAAGTAATGATGGAAGAAAAGAATGAACAGAAAGATATATAAACATGAAATATGTATATTGTATTACAAGAACTATGTTGAATTGTTGAATAATCTAAAATGTACTATTCTACAAAACATATGGTCTGACATATAATCTTATGTTTAATTTCCAGTAACATGATACAAATACCTAGAAACTTTCATATTTTATTTAAAGTGACCTAGTAGAACGTAGGTACCTATCCTAATATAATCAAAAATAACATATTTTAAAAATTGGCACAGCAACTTAAAAGTTTATATACAGTGGCATCTTCTAATGGATCGATTAAAACGTTATGATATTTATTTTAGGCTTAAAATATACGTTATTCTTGAATGAGTGTATGGGCAACACCTCCTAAAGAACGGAGGTGTTGGTATGGGTCATATTCGGCTCTACGTAGTTGTAACCTACTTAACCAATCATCATAGCTTTGAATTCTGGAAGTATGAAAATTTTTCGGTTACCAATAT
Source organism: Cynegetis impunctata (assembly GCA_030704885.1). Taxonomy (NCBI): domain Eukaryota; kingdom Metazoa; phylum Arthropoda; class Insecta; order Coleoptera; family Coccinellidae; genus Cynegetis; species Cynegetis impunctata. Next base: position 112,170 of record JARQZK010005216.1, read on the forward strand.
CGGAAATGCAACAACACATATGAATAGTTATTTATACTATAAGGGATGTAAGTAACATTTACCAGTCGAGGACGAGTTTGCGCCGGAGCGATAGCGAGGGCTGGCAAAAAAGTTCGAGACTGGTTAATGTACTTACATCCCATATTGTATATAACATTTTTCCCCTCGCTGTATGCTTACAAGAAAATGCTGGATATATTTTTAGATTTTCATTATCATTACCTTCGATAGCATTCTCATTAAATTATGGCATCCGCGATCCGTTGCCAGAGCAACATAAGCAGTTTTTATTTTATCAACAACGTCAAGTTGAGAATTCAAAGCGAAAAGTTTGAAGAAGTCGAATTGTTTGATTCTCTGTGGACAAAATGGATGTTTCAGATATAGAAGAATCAGCGAATATTGCTTGTTTATCTCTACTACCGGAAAAGTCGAAAAGAGGTATGAAGCAGCATATAAATCCTTTAAGAATAGGTGCGAAAGCAAGACGGCTACTGCAGTCTCAGAAACCTTATTTTTGGCGTATTTCCACGAGAAAAGTGCTTCATTGAATTCCCCATCAAGCTTATGGTGTGAATATTCGATGTTGAAGTCCACCCTTTTTATAGAGGAAAATATAGATATTTCTAAGTATCCAAAACTTCGAGCATTTTTGAAGAGAAAAAATGATGGTTATAGACCCAAAAAATCTAATGTGTTTAACAGGGAGGATGTGAATAAGTTCATGCTTGAAGCCCCCGATGATATATACTCATTGATGAAGGTCGTAATGGTAATGAGAGTTGCTGGGGCGTGCCGTTGTGATGAACTCTGTGAAATGAAAATGGACAATGTTAAAATAAGTCAAGAAGTCATAATTGTGACCACTCCTGACTCCAAAAATGGAAAAAGTGACGCAACTCAGGTTTTTCATTTCAAAATAATTCAAAAGTATATTGATATAAGATCCCACATGACGAATATTAATCCGCGCTTCTTTATGCTATATCGAAATGGAAAGTGCTTAAACCAGCCTATCGGAAAAAAAAACCTTTACGTCAATTCCAAGTAAAATTGCGAAATTTCTAAAGTTTGAGAACTTCAAATTTTATACTGGACACGCTTTCAGAAGAACGTCGGCAATTTATCAGCAAATACTGGCGTTGATGTATTAGCTATCAAGCGACATGGTGGATGGAAATCCGCTAATATTGCGGAAAGTTACGTAGCTGAGAGCTTCAACAATAAAAAGGAAGTAGCGAATAAAATTTTATACAATGAGACCCAGCCAGGTCTTGCACTGCTTCAAAAGTGACAGAAACATTGATTAGAAAAGAAGGATCTGTGGAGTCAGAAAATGTAACACACATCGAGAAGAAACGAGAAAACATTTTTCCACATTTTGTTAATAATGTGAATAATTGTAAGAATTGTACCATTAATATTCATTTCAATTAATATCACTGGATGTTTGTCCGGATTTTTGTAATATGTTGATGAAATCAAAAATTAAAATTACTCATAATAATTTTGGATTATTATTTTCCTAGGGATTTAGGTTGACTTACATCCTGTCGTTAAAGGCAACCAATACCTTGTTGAGTAATTATCACTTACGTTTGTCGAAGCATCGTCCGTCCGGGTTTCCCCGGATTTGTCCTAGATTAGGGGGCGTCCGGGAGGGGGGGGTTCCCCAATTTAGGCTGGTAAAAAATATCAAATTTAGAAAGTACTGTCCTAATTCCACAACTCTTGTCAGAGTCATTTTTCTGTATTACCTATTCTGAAATGGTGGGGGAAGTTCTCTTTCTTTGACATAAAAAAGACTGTAACTCCATAAAGCATGAACCGATTTTCGAAAACGTATACTCTAAGCAAAGAGTATTGAATGTAGATTTCAGTAACAAATAACAAAAACACTTTTAATTTTCCAATCGGCAACTAGAGGGCGTTATGTAACACCTATCTCTATTTATGATTCTTTTTGAGAAATTTCAATTGCAATGCTATAAATCTAACTAGCTAACAAAAAGCCAAATTTGATGACTTATTGACCTGTCAAATCCGCAAACTGATATCTCTTTGCATTCCAAAGATATTGGCATTTTTTGATGAGTGTTGGTGATTGTTGGCTCGCCCTGTAAGGTGGAAGAGAAATTATGTTGCTAAAATTGTTTTGAAAAAAAAATGACAAGTAGAAACGCATCATGAAAATATTTATCAACATTGCATAATGAAACAAAACTAGTCCGGTCAAATTAGACCAAAAAATAGGAGTGAAGTTATAAAAATTCGTACCCAGATGAAAATTGGTAGGATTGTTCAAAACACCATTATAAATGAAATTTGAAAAGTCCTCATCGATCTGATATGTGCAACAAAATTTACTCGGGGTCGAATGTCACAAAAACGGTTTTCTTGCGATTTTCAGCAAAGCATCAGTAAGTTTTATCATGAAATTAGTCTAGACAAAAATTGTAGATCACCAAATTATCTATAAAAAACGTTTGAATAATTTTTTTCCTCAGAGCCACCGTTTTTGAGATTAACGATTCAGAAAGTTGAAAGAAATGCAAAAAAACACTAGCTCAAAGGTGGCGTTGAAAGGTGCATATTATGACGATTACAACTCTTTCAACTTTTTGAATCGTTATATCTCAAAAACGGCGACTCTTAGAAGAAAAAGTATTTTGAAATTTTTTATAGATAATTATCTGATCTACAATTTTTGTCTGGGCTAATTTCATGCTGTTGTAAAATAATATGATAAGGGTGCATTTTATAATCCTTTAATATTCTTTGCACCAAAGAATAATTCAATCCTAGATCTCTTGCAATTTTTCGAATACTCAAATGGGGTTCAGACTTAACTAACACCAATACGATAGTGACATTTTCTTCATTGCGACTTCTACGTATCCTATTTCTCAATGCGACAGGTTGAACATTGCCGGTTTCTCGCAATCTTTGTGCTAATCTTTTGAATAATTTCCGAGAATGACGCCGTCTTTCAGGATATCGTATCGCATACCTAGGTACTCCCGTTCAGCAATTGCTTCATTATGTAGACTTTCAAAATATATACTGGGCATATCATATGCCTCTCCATTTGAATAAAAAGGCATTATAAAAGAGTTAGTTTGCAAACAGTCAGAATAAATTTGACAGCAATAAAAACTTAAAAGTAAACAATCATAAAACATTGGTGTCTTTTCCATAGGTAACTTGCTGACTTCTGAAACATCTATCTCTCACAGTTTAACATCATTCGTAATATTGCAGCTCGTCCATGAACATAACACTATATGAGACCGTTTGAGAGATTTGGGATTGAATTTTTACCCGAAAATTTTTATTCGAAATAGTTCAAAGCAAATAATGGCAAGCCCTTTGAGTATTCAAAATAATGAGATAGTGGGAGCGTTTTGTAAATTTCTGTTTTGAGTAGCTCCCTTAGTTTTGTTTCATTATGTAATGCTAATAAATATTTTGGTGATGCGTTTCTACTTGTTATTTTATTTTCAAAACAATTTTAGCAACATAATTTCTCTTCCACTTTACAGGGCGAGCCAACAATCACCAACACTCATCAAAAAATGCCAATATCTTTGGAATGAAAAGAGATATCAGTTCGCAGTTTTGACAGGTCAATAAGTCATCAAATTTGGCTTTTTGTTAGCTAGTTAGATTTATAGCATTGCATTTAAAATTTCCAAAAAAAATTCATAAATAGAGCTAGGTGTTACATAACGCCCTCTAGTTGCCGATTGGAAAATTAAAAGTATTTTTGTTATTTGTTACTGAAATCTACATTCAATGCTCTTTGCATAGAGTCTACGTTTTCGAAAATCGGTTGATGCATTATGGAGTTACAGTCTTTTTTATGTCAAAGAAAGAGAACTTCCCCCACCATTTCAGAATAGGTAATACAGAAAAATTACCCCAACAAGAGTTGTGGAATTAGGACAGTACTTTCTAAATTTGATATTTTTTACCAGCCTAAATTGGGGAATATTTCGTAAAAAATCCAATTATATTTTATAAGTGGTAGATTGCGCCACCTAGCGGAAAACTATGGCCTCAAAAACATTTTTAATGATTTTTTTAGGACAGATTTGCATATAAGAATTTTTTTCCCCAAATTCTAGGACATACGGATTCCGAGATACGGCCGGTCGCCACCCTTAATGAATCACCCTGTACAAGCTAAATCCAGAGAGAAACTTGCTGAATACACAGACGGCTTCTTCTCTGACCAAAATAAATTATAATTTTAGAGATTTGAGTTGCTCCCACTTTTAAAAATGCCTGATGGAAAGGAAAGACATTTTGGCAAAAATTGGCAAGTCTGAAGAATATCAAGTTGAGTTAAATTAGTAAAAAAAATAATTTAGGCTTTTGGTTACCTAACCTATCCAACACAACTAGATAACCTATCTTATAATTTGTTGTAACAATGTAGAATGTAGTCTATTAGATCTATTTCGATCTACCAAAAATTATCATTACAGGTTGTTTTTATTTGATGATACCAAAAAAAGACATATTCTGATTATTTTTGTTAACATATCACCTCAAAAAGAGAAAACTGTAAACTGTGTTATATTAGTAGATATTTCATTTGTTTTTTGTTGTTTGTTTATATCGCAAACAAGCGGTTTAAAGTTCAAATATATGAAAAAATTAAAATATAAAAGATGTTTTATTTTACTCGAAAAAAATATATTTTACGGGGTGTCCGGGAAAGAATTAAATTTCACCGAAAAGTCCAGGGTTTTTAATTTTTTTGTCCGGCGTCAGCAATTTAGGTGATGGCAACCCTACTTACAATACAGGGAGGGGAAAAAATATATAACATGTTTCAGGAATGAAACTCAGAGTTTAACGGTTTTCACATATTAATAATAATTATATAGTTTCATTTCTCAAACATGTTAACAATTGATTTTCATCGAGTAACGGCCTCATCAATTCAGATAGAAATATTTACAAAAAAGATCAAATTCCCCGCGAAGCAATTATCAATGATTCTGGTATAAGCTATTGCTTGAAAAAAAATAATTCAAAATAGATAACGAAAGTAGTTCTTTTGGTTTGAATCCAGTGAGTTTTTTTCGCCAAAATCTCTGTTTCAGATACTTAGTTTCATCACGTGTAGTTCAAGTGTTCTATAAATAGTTCAGTTTTAAATCTATAATTTTGAATATCCCAGGAATTTTTACTTCTAATTAAATATCTTATCACGCCGTTGAATATCTTGGTAATTAATTTGAGAAACTTTACCTTCCCAATCGACGGTTCCTGATCCATCAATGTCGATCTCTTCGATCATTTGATCCAAATCTATGGGTGTTATTTTATCGTCCAGTTCCTTCAGAATTTCCCTCAGCAAGTCTACTGTTATATATCCAAGACCTTGCTTGTCATAGAGACGAAAAGCGTCTTTCAGTTCCCTAAGAATGGCTTCGGTATCTTCCTCTTCTTCAATGAGGAATCTAGCGGCCAGCTGCGCAAATTCTTCGAAACTCATAACACCGTTTCCGTCAGCATCAATTTCCTTAACTATGTTCTTTGAAAAATTGAAAACTCATTAAGGAAGTTTCGACGGACATAAAAGTTTCAATGAAAATTTCAAGAAAGTTTGAATTAATTATTTCTGGATTTTTTTCATTTAATATAAAAGAAAAAAATGGTTAGAAAAATTTTCGTAAAGATTACCTAATTATTGTGAATGTTATTCATGTGTTACATCTTCCAAACATTGTCAGTGCCGGATTAAGCCAGCGCGGGGCCTGTAGCAAATTCGGCCAAGGAGCCCTTGGTTTGCTTTAGGTTCTCAAGTTTATGGAATTAAACTCAAATTAGAGAATAAAACCGAAAACGTGTGTGCGTGACAACCCGGAGCGGCTATGTAGGAACACGTATATATGTGTGCGTGTAATATCAGTTTTTGAGATAAACTTCCTTTATTTTTTTTATTACTTTTGTACAAATCAAACTGGTTAGCTTTTTTTTAACTTAGGTAATAAAATAGTTCGTGTATTATTTTAAATATTCATTAGGTACAATCAAAGTTACATAAGAACAATCAAATTCAAATTTATATTCATGTAAGTGAATGACATTCATGATACTTGCGAAAGAGCTATTTGAGCCAATTTGCCTACGGTCAGTTAGCTGATTGGGGTTGAGCCATGAGAACTGACAAGAAACTTGGGCCACTCTTTTTCATTCGCCAGGGGGTCACTAGTATTGGTGTTACAATGATGTGGTAGAATGTAAACTGATGCAACTAAAATACAATGCCAGACTAACATCTAAAGAGCTTTTTACAGTTTTTTACGTTGTGTCAAATATAAATGTACATCAAATTCTAATAATGGTTCGATAGTCAATAGAATCCTATTTTATTTGTTCGGGTTTTACGACTAGCTCGATAGATGACAATATCAGGGAATTCACCTGTTAGTTTTGCAGTGTTAAAAACTTGCGTGTAGTGCTGTGCAAGTTTAACCTACAAACACATAACTTGTGCGGCCCGCGCTAAATTTGTAAATGTGGTACAACTCAAAATTATTGCTGTAGATTTTGACAACAACGTTTCTCGTGGTAGGTATTATACAACCTATACCTACGATTTAACGTTTTTAGATTTTTAGGTGTGAGTGAAGCATAGCCTAAGCGCTTCATCGCGTTTAAGAAATGCAAGATATAGGCGTTGGAGCGCGGGGCCCGTAGCATTTGCTACTCTTGCTACGTGGCTAATCCTGCACTGAACATTGTAAAACAACTGATTTACTCAAAACGGATAACAGAATAATCTTGTTGATTGATCTTTCGCTGAACTGTTGATGAAATACGAATACATATTTGAAGAAAGCTATTTTACAATTAAACACTTGGCAAAATTTATATAACTTCTTTTTTTGTTCTTATTAAATAAAAAATTAATTTTTGAATCCAGTACCGAAAACGCAGACAGTTCCCGAACAAACAGAAGCGCTTGTGACATGTCAATATATTAATAAATATATCTAAAATGTTAAAACCTAAAAAGTTATCGAGCTTGGTTCATGTACGAATAATACAAAAACACCTTCTCAAAATCATACAATAATTTTCTTGAAATGTAAAGTGCTTTGTATACGTGATATCTGCTTAGGACCCTTCGTGATCGAAACAGCGAACTAAACTAAAAAAAACTCCCCAAAAAATGTTTTTAAATGTTCCACAAGATGTTTATTATCGAAATTAGACTTCATAAATACTTTATTACACATGACTAAATAAAAGTAGCTGTTATAAATAACTTTTTGTACTAAATTTGGAAAACTTTCAGTCGGTTTACACGTAGAAGCCGTTGACACTTGTCTATCGAGAAATTCTCTCAATATTATGACGTCACAAACATGGCCACCCATCGTAACGCGTTTGTAGTCACGCAATTCTCTGTAGAATTTTATCAAATTTTAATTATTCATGAATAATTTTAAAAACATTTAAAAAAGGTTTTATCGCATCGACTATTACAATAATTTATAGTTAAGTTTCAAAATGCGAAAAAAATTGATAATTTTTCTTAAAATTACCCAATTCTAGAGATTCTGAGATTATATTTAAACACCAGACTAGAGAAAATGGTACAGACTTGAAAAAACTTTTGTTTATGGGCTAGCAACTCGAATCAATTATGAAATTGTTATTATATCGTGAAATTTCTGAATGTAAAAATACCTTTTCCTTATATAATCTGATTATTGAATGGAATTGACATTTACTTGGTGAAAGTTCATATTCATAACTTCATAAAGAAACAAAAAAACTAACTTTTCACAGGTTCAAATAAAAATATATTGAGTAAACGCGTTTCGTCATAACATTGACTTCATCTCGTACTAAACTATGGTATTACAAAACAATCTATTTATACGAAAATTTAATATAACAGAGGGGTTCCTAGAGAAACTAAATAACAATAAGCAATTCATTGTAATATATTATAATTGTGATTAAACGTATGGTTTTCTTGAATAAGATGGCACGCATAATTAGAGTTAGCTTTCTGCTTAATATAGCTACGTTGGTGTTCGTGTATTCGAGTTTTGAAATTTCTTATTGTACTTACGTCCTATATAGAATTTTTCACAATCGTTAAAAATTCTATATGGGACGTACCTACAATTATAAATTTCAAAACTCGAATACACGAACACCAACGTAGCTATATTAAGCAGAAAACTGACTCTAATTATGCGTGCCATCTTATTCAAGAAAACCATACCTTTAATCACAATTATAATATATTACAATTTGAAAATAGTCTCCATAAAACCAACTGTTGGGAATCCCTATACATCAATAAATATAAAAATTCCGGAAATGTAGTTAACGACCAGATTGAAGTAAACCCTTCTTCTCTCCTTAATCTGTTCAATGTACCTACCTACTAATAGCTCTGAATGAATTGCTTATTGTTATTTAGTTTCTCTAGGAACATCTCTGTTATATTCAATTTTGGTATAAATAGATTGTTTTGTAATATCATAGTTTAGTACGAGATGAAGTCAATGTTATGACGAAAGGCGTTTACTCAATAGATTTTTATTTCAACCTGTGAAAAGTTAGTTTTTTTATTTCTTTATGAAGTTATAATCTGATTACAATATTTACTGCAATTGTGCGATTTATCTTCAGTGCAACAGAACTTACAGCTAATTCCTCCAGGCTAAGTTGTTGGCCAAGCATGTCAAGAATCTGTCCAATCATTTCTACACCAATTGATCCGGTTTTTTCGAGGTCGAAAGCATTGAAAATTTCCTTTAACACTTATAAAGAAAAACTAATTAATACACAGAACTTCATCGCTAATCGATTATAATAAAATATCCGATGCTAGAGGTAGGTAATTGAAACTTCTTTTAGTTGATTTATTTTGTGCTGAAAGGAATATGTCAAGAACTATTCGAAAGATTATTAATAAAGATAAAAGGGTATAATTATTTGAACTACATTCAAATAATGATGAATGGAATCGAACCGAATTTTGAAACTGAATCAATGAAAGTGTTGAATATAAAAGTAGGTATCTCATTTTATTTGTCCAGGTCTTTAGATCTATGTAACCTAGACATTATTCAACATTAACAGAATTTTGTTCACCAAGACATAAGCAACTCAAGAACAACTTCACTTATCGATTTTAAATTGGTATTAGAAAACAATTCAATAAATCAACCGATAAACTTCATCTTTTTGGAATTGGAGTTTCCAATTGCATATTAACGTGATATGAACATATCTCCACCATTGCTAAGTTAGCACAGATCATAATTTTTTCTCGTTCCTTTGACACGTGATCAGCTTTTGAGCATTGAAATACTGCTCTCAAGATTTCAGTTCTGTACTTAAGCAATCCTTGCTTTACTCAATTCAAAAAAAAGTAGTATGGCTAATAGAAGAATTATTCACCGACCTTCGGAGGAAAGTTACCGACCTTTGTCTCTTTTATAGATATTATCACGAAAGGTGTTCTGCAGTGGTTTTTTCTATTACTCCATTACCAGGAGCTCAAGTCAGTCAACACACAATGTATGTAGATAATACACATCAATTTGCCATGTATATCTCCACTCTAGAACATCGATCTACCAAAGTGCATCTCTGAACCGAAACGCGAACTATTGAGAAACTCTACCATCCTCAGAGGTATTTTCAGTTTGCCATGACTTGCGGATAAAGTCCAATATATAAAAAAAGCATTAGTGAACACTACCTATATTGGAAGTGAAAATGATGATGATAGTTCAGAAGAATTTGATGTTATCTAGTGACAATTTAATGGAGAAACATCCATAAGAATATATCTTCGTAATCTACAATTTCAGAATGTTCAATACTCACTCTTGAGTTGCCCCCTATCAATATTTTCGATATTCTTCAAGTTTGCAAATTCATCGTCTTCCACAGAAGCTGCCGCTGCCTCTGCGGCTGGTTTCTGCAAGAAACATTCGAATAATTCCTAATAAGCCAGACAAACTAACGTATCAGATGACTTATATTTCACTTACAGTTGCTGCCATATTTTTTTGAGAAGTGTGATACACTGCCGATACCTGTGATCGATTGGCGACGTTTATCAGGTCAATATTTATAGACTAATCAATTTTCTATAACGAGGTAGTGGGAAGATATTTTTTAAGCGGAATGAATTGATGGTCAGTGGCGGCCTATTGGAGATATTTGGCAACATTTACATGAACAATACGGAAGAAAGGCCCATCATATAAAATGATGAGTAGTGCAATGAAATAATAGAAACATAGTATTAATTACTTGAAACAAACAAAAATATTCCCTTCATAGCTGGGATATGATTTTCCTTCGAGAAATATTTCCAATATCATTTATTTATTTATTATAAAATAAGACCACACCGATGTTACCGCAGAATAATATTCATTACAAAATAAAATAGGTGTGAACGTATACGGTGAATAGGCATATTGATTTCTGAAATGTATTTTGACCTTTTTGGGACAAGAATTCAATATTTCTAGATTCTTAATATCTTCTAGTAGAATAAAGTATAAACTTCAAAATAAAAAACACTTCGCTTATGTTTCACAATATAACAAATATTTAGATACTGTATTTAGCAGTAACGAAAAGTCGACATGTTTCAAGTTATGGACTCATTATCAAGACTGAGTACAGGAGAGTATTACATCGTATTTTATAAAACAGACAAAAGCAAAGGTGATACCTGTAAATCAATTTGTTCGTTTACAAGGGGTAATTGACTATTATGGGCGGAACTTATTTCGAAAATTTCGAGAAGGTCAAGGCGCTTTCCTTTGTTACCTGAATGTAACAATTTGGTTTTGTTGAAATCCAGTGATTGAATTTTATACAATGCTCAAAGAAGCCAGTGGTATTTTTGTTTTGTAAAATTGACTTTTTATGTTCTTCAATACGAATATTTATATTCCTTCCTGTCTGTCCAATATAGAAAGCTGGACATTCGTCGCAAAATATTTTATAAACACCACTGTTTAATCCGATGTTAGATTTTTCTTTTTTATTATTGACCAAGAATGACTTCAAGTTTCTTTTATTTGTACAAACTGTTTTAACGTTATGTTTCGCTAGTCTGTTACAAATTTTGCTACTCAAATAAGGCACATAATTTATTGGGAAGTATTTTTGTTCTTCATTAATAGTTTGCGTGGGGTATATTGAATGCAACAAATATTTTATTCGTTTTTTTCCAATGAGCTTATCGATAAGACTTTTATTGTGACCGTTATTAGTAGCTAATAATTTAATTGTATTAACTTCAGTTCGAAAATTTGTTTCCGATAATGGAATAGTGAACAACCTATGTATGAACGAATGAAAAGTACTGAGTTTTATTTTAATGTGTTGGTTACTGTCGCTGTGAATTAAAGTATCTGTGAAGGTTGGTTTTCTATAAATATTGAAAGTAAGAGAATTCAAATTCCTAGCAATCTGAACGTCTAAGAAATTTAAAATACCGTTTTCTACTTCTTTTGTAAATTGAATCGAGTTGTAGAAAGTATTTATATATTTAAGGAAATTATCTAACTGCCTATCTGTACCGTTCCAAATACAAAAAATATCATCTACATAACGCCTCCATAATGAAACGTCAGTACTTAAATTATTATCAGCATTGAAAATTTTTTCTTCTAAGTTATTCATGAAAATTTCACTCAACAAAGGCGATAACGGTGATCCCATGGACAATCCGTCTTCTTGTTTGTATATTATATTATTAAATTTGAAATAACTCTGTTTCAAACATAAGTTTAAGGCAGACATTGTTTCGTTGACTGCTTGAGTTGTTAAATTTGGGTTCATCTCTAGATATCTAGCGTTGGGTATACCCAATGATATCGCAGATAAAACCCTACAGCTCAATATTTCGTTTGATATGACACAGGTCGATTTTTGATTTGAGGAAGACTTCGTTCTTTATTATTACTTCAAATGGTATTATAGCGCATATGATACATCGTATTTAATCTCTTGAAAAATCTTGAAGTTTTAAGACAAGGTTTCTGCAAACATAAGAGATTGTTTCGTAGAGAGGCTCTTCATTTGCCATGCGTAATTTGAGAATTTGTAGGGAGCAATTTTTATTTCAATAAATAATTTTCAATTCGAAAAAACAAAATTTGAATAATTCATATTTTTTTCCTGAAAACGTATCGTACAGTTTCAAAATTCTTTTCTGCATAGAATGAGTTTGTTGCATTACAAAGCAAAATATTTTTCTGCTGAGCAATATATAACTTATTCATCAAACGATTTAATTTATGTATTGAGTAACAAGATGAATAGTTTGATCTTTTATAGCAAAAAAATAATAAATTATTGTCTCATTTCTTATGAATAAAAGTTTTTAATATGTATATATATATATATATATATATATATATATATATATATATATATATATATATATATATATATATATATATATATATATATATATATATATATATATATATATATATATATAGAGTATATATATATATATATATATATATATATATATATATATATATATATATATATATATATATATATATATATATATATATATATATAATCAAATCTATTTGATCTATTTTATGAGATATCTACCATCCACTAATCAAGTTCGGTTACTTATGAATTCTTCCATTAACGTTATCAGAGGATAATGGTTTTTCGAAACAAGAAGGTTGGGAAACAAAAAAACAAAGAAAATTTACTACACAATTCTATTGCATTTATTGAGTGATTATATTAGAAAGGTAGAAAACTTGATGACGGAAAATTCAGTTAGCCGATCATAACTTCACGGAACTCTGAAAAATTAATAAAGACAATCAATGAAGAGTTATCTGAAACAATAATAAAGTAATCATCTATCTATATATATATATATATATATATATATATATATATATATATACAGGGTCCTGCAACAGTGGCGCGGTGTTCCATATCTCTATTTGGGAAACAGATAGAAATCTACATTTCTATAATATTACCTTATTGCTCGAGCTCAACAAAATAAAAATATTGTCGGTCACACAGGGTGTTCAATTTCTTCTGGGTGGATATCAACTATGTTTTTTCAAATGGCAACCTATATTTTTTGTCGCCTTTTCGGTTTCTACATAGAAAATAAAAGATACTTTATAAAAATCTTCATTTCGAAAACATTTACGGTTTTTGAGATTTTTTGCATTTTTGATTTTTTTTTTTCAATTTTGGTCACTCAGAATATTTGAAATTATGAAGTTGTGCCAAGTCCAATTGAAATTCATTTTTGGTCAAATATTCTACATTGGTGAATCTCTCAAACGATATATCTGAAATCAACCTGCGATATACAGGGTATGAAAAATCGCTTGCCACATATTGTAAATAAAAATGTACACAATCTTCCTTATTTCAAATGGAACACCCTGTATATTATAAATCCAGAAGAAGCGCTAAGAAAAGCTCTATAAATGTCATGAAGTATTCCCTATGGTTAAGTTTACTAGTTTTCCTTAAAACAGCGAAAAATGGCAAATTTTCAAATTTCTTCGCTTTAATCTCAATTAACGAGTTTTTCCAAAAATAACCTATTGGTAGATAAACAAGTTGTGAATTACACCACAAAATATTCATTGTATATTCAAAATAATTTCAATAATCTCCTAAGTTGAGCCATATTCTTTCGATTTAAAACACCCTTTCAGCGAATAAAATATTTATTGGAAATCGGGTAGTCTGGCAAATGACAGATCAAAATATTTGCCTTCAAATAAGTACTGAAATCTTTAGTGTTTCGTTAAGTAAAACTTTCGATATGATTTCATCAGAATATTGTTAAATTATATCGAAAGTTCAACTTAAATCATCACTAAAGATTTCAATACTTATTTGAAGGCAAATATTTTCATCTGTCATTTGCCAGACTACCCGATTTCCAATAAATATTTTATTCACTGAAAGGGTGTTTTAAATCGAAAGAATATGGCTCAACTTTGGAGATTATTGAAATTATTTTGAATATATAATGAATATTTTGTGGTGTAATTCACAACTTGTTTATCTACCAACAGGTTATTTTTGGAAAAAGTCGTTAATTGAGATTAAAGCGAAGAAATTTGAATATTTGCCATTTTTTGCTGTTTTAAGGAAAACTAGTGAACTTAACCATAGGGAATACTTCATGACATTTATAGAGCTTTTCTTAGCGCTTCTTCTGGATCTATAATATACAGGGTGTTCTATTTGAAATAAGGAAGATTCTGTACATTTTTATTTACAATATGTGGCAAGCGATTTTTCATACCCTGTATATCGCAGGTTGATTTCAGATATATCGTTTGAGAGATTTACCAATGTAGAATATTTGACCAAAAACGAATTTCAATTGGACTTGGCACAACTTCATAATTTCAAATATTCTGAGTGACCAAAATTGAAAAAAAAAATCAAAATTGCAAAAAATCTCGAAAACCGTAAATATTTTCGAAATGATGATCTATTAAAGTATCTTTTATTTTCTATTTAGAAACCGAAAAGGCGACAAAAAATATAGGTTGCCATTTGAAAAAACATAGTTGATATCCGCCCAGAAGAAATTGAACACCCTGTGTGACCGACAATATTTTTATTTTGTTGAGCTCGAGCAATAAGGTAATATTATAGAAATGTAAATTTCTATCTGTTTACCAAATAGAGATATGGAACACCGCGCCACTGTTGCAGGACCCTGTATATATATATATATATATATATATATATATATATATATATATATATATATATATATATATATATATATATATATATATATATATATATATAGATATATATATATATATATATATATATATATATATATATATATATATATATATATATATATATATATATATATATGTGTGAAAATTTCAATTTTTTTGATCTATGCTGCAATTTAACTCATATTTCTTTTATTAACATAAACAGGCTTCTGATGATTAGAGAACGATTTCAATGAAAAAATAGCGTTTCGTCAGGATATTCGTGTTTTAGACATGATGTTTTTTCAATCATTTCTGCATATAACAGTATATAAATGAAACAATGTTGTTTATGTGTTGATTCATTATCAATATTCTCTCAATTATGAAAATCATTTATACGTCTCTGATTTATTGTCATAAACATAACTAAAGAAATCCAAGAAGAGTATGATGCGAAAAGAGAAAGAGGCAAGAGTATATTCAGTTATAATATCACAAGAGCATCGAAAATAATCGATTATACTTCCGAGCCACGAGACGTATTTTGCGAAACATCCAGGAGAGCGCAGCTCGAGTGGTGTTTTAAGAAAATACGTCGAGTGACGAGGTCAGTATAATCGATTATTTTCGATTGCTCGAGTGGTATTCGTTACGATTATATAACGAATAAAAAATATTAATTTTTTTTGACAAACGTCAAAACACCGTCAATATAAAAACATTCACATTTTGACACCAGGCGAAACACCAAAACGATTATATCACGTCGTCAAGGGTATATCCACTTATCAATACGCGGTAGTTATACAAAATTCACGGATTTTATTGGCTTATTCATACATGAGTTATATAATCAGCAATATATTATATATTAAACTGCAGGTACAATGAAATGAATTGAAAACATGTGACAATGATCAAATGAATCAAAAATCAGAATTATTTATATTACGATTTATATATTACTTCCAGAGTAGAGGGAAACTATTCAGAACAATGATTTTTCAGGAGAACTCTAGTTTATCCAGAATTTGGTTCCTCAAGAAAAAAAGCAATATATAAAGGTATATTTATTGCAAAATTTGTTACCTTCAATAATTTATTCCGATCCCTGACTAAGAGTATACGTATAAATGAAAGCTCATTGTTAAAAACTATAGTTTATTCTCCACAAATTTATTCGTGATTTATTATAAATAACGAATTCTAATTCAACATGAAATTATCTATAATATTTCTACACTTGAAGAAGAAATATCAAATAGTTTTCAAATCTCATTTTGAAATTGTCCGTCTCTGTATCTAAACAGGCCGCCAGCGTTAAAGGATCGCCTTTCAAAACACGCATCAATACTAATACACAAATAGAGCTGAACTTTGAACTGTTAAGCTTAGGTTTTCTCATTTTTAGACTTAACTCCATTCGCCTAGTGTCTGGAGTGTAATGTGTAACAAATCATACCTTCCCAGTCTACTGTCCATCGGTGTCAATTTCTTCGATCATGCTGTCGAGATCGTTCTCGCTCAATTCATTATCTAATTCTCGTAGAATTTCCCTCAATACTTTGGTAGTAATAAAGCCATTACCTAAGGAAAACCATAGTCTATATATTTTATTGTGACTAAATCGAATTGAAATTATAGACATTCATGTTCGATTTTATCAATTGTTAATACCTCCGAAGATAAATGAGTAATTTTATTAGTATGTACAGAAAATATGAAGTTCCACATCAGTGTTGCTCACACGATCCGAATAAAATATTATCTGCAGAATTGAGGAACTACCAGCGGAAATCGAGGAAAACATAATATAAAGTTTCTATTCTATCAAAGTGGCATACGATATCAGCGTAATAATGAAACGTTTTTCAAACTATTGCGTTGACCAATTTGTAATATTTATAACCACAATATGGCTGTTGATGTGTCATTCTAGTAATTTATTGAAGTTTATTCAATAATCTTCGGAGATTCGATAGTTTGATTAATGTATTCAAATTTTAATCTTCGAGATCGAGAGAACTCTTTGTTCTTAACTCTGTCCCAGTTTCACCGAATCAAACTACATAGAATGGAAATTATTTGTGTTTGAATATACGAAGATGGGGCCATAATAAACTTGTTGAAATATTACTGAAAGTAATTTGGTAGTTACTACATGAAATGATTCATTACCTTCTCTGTCATATATTCTGAAAGCTCCTTTAAGATCAGTTTGAATGGCCTCAGTATCCTCATCTTCCTCCACAAGAAATTTTGCTGCAAGAGTTAAGAATTCTTCGAAGGTTATTTCCCCGTTGTCATCTTCATCTATTTTATCATTGTTGAACATCTATTATAGTTTGGTCTTCAGCCACCTATCATATAATATTTTGTTGTGGGGAAACTCCTCAGATGCAGGTAGAGTTTTCATTCTGCAAAAGAGGATTGTGCGCATGATTTTCAATATTGCTCCCCGGTCTTCTTGTAGGCCCATATTTCGCGAACATGGGATCTTGACACTTGCCTCTATCTTTATTTTCAGAGGTTTGCTTTATGCGAAAGAGAACAGAAATAACTTGTTGAAATTATCTAGTTTTCATGACTATAGAACTAGAAATGATGAAATACTAGCGTTCCCAAAGCATAAAAAAAAGCTAAATTCGAACTGTCTCCCATTTATCAATCTATTAAATTATACAATCATCTTCCTAGTCATGTTAAATCGGCAAATTCAAGTATATATATGAAGTTAGTTAAGGAAATACTATTGTATAAGTCTTATTATAGCGTTAAAGATTATTTTCAAGATACATTGTAACTTTTAATTTTTTTTTGTCTTTCTTTCGACTTGTCCTATACATGCTCTGTAATGTCTAAAAGGATTAATAAAGTTATTATTATTATTATTATTATCGATGATACTCTGAAAACACAACTTTCGTTGGAATTCTATCAGAAGAAAATCTTCACGGAAATTCGCAAAACATTTTTTCCCTTTTCAATCAGGTCCGATATCCTTTGTAAGATTACATAAAATGAACGTTTTCTTCGAAAAATAATTAACGCTGCCATGTTTGGCAGATCACATTAGAAATGAAAAGGAGTACCTCTAACTCTTCAGCGTCAACCTGAGCTCCAAGCATATCCATAATGATTCCTATCATTTAGGTCTCCATGTAGCCTTTTCGGTCAACATCGAAGGCATCAAAAGTTGATTTCAGCACTGAAATAGTCTAATTATAAAAAACGTTTTTCATTACCTACACGAAAACTTACTAGATATCTGGTCCCTGTCCAGCTCATTCTGAAAAGTTGAAGAAAGTAATATGAAATAAAAAGATTGGATTCATCTAAATCAGTGGTTCCCAACGGGGTACTCGAACCCCTGAGGGCCCGCCAAGTGTTTCCAGGGGGTTCGCGGCAAGATTGAGAGAAATGCGGAACTTTACGAATAAAATATTTCTTTTAATTAAGCAAAGTCTGTACCAACAAAAAGCATAATAGAAAGGGAGTCCGAGAGGATGAATGGGAATTTTCTCGAGAGTCGTGGAGATGTTTTGAGTTGTGAATATTTGATGCTACAGAAAAAAGGGTTATATGATGTATGGTATTTCACCAGAGGGGGAGCGTGTACAGATTTTTTCACTCAAAATTGAGTGACCTTTCTACTGACAGTACGTTGAAATCCGCTTAAAACGTAAGACTCTCAAGTTTGGGTTAGATATTACCACAGAATACCAAAGTCTGTCTGACCTAACAATAAAATTTTTTATTACCGTTTTTATAAACTACGTTGGTAGAAAGAGCGTTTTCCTCGTACGCATTGATAAAAAACAAGTACAGAAACAAACTGGATGCTGCCCCGGACTTATGATCGTAGGTACTTATCATCAAGGACAGAGCTCTCAGAAAAGAACTAGTTTTGATTATGAAGTTAAAAGACATTAATGAACAAGTGACGTTTAAATATGCAATATAAGTACCTATTTTTGAAAATTGGTTTCTTTTGTGTGTGCTCAAGAACAATTGAATACAGAAGATTCTAGTTTTATAGTTGATGGATTCTACTATTTTTATTATCACAAAATAGTTAATAGTCCTGTAAGTAAAGGAGTTTTTATACGTTAGTCTTATCGATGGTTTGAAAGAATATTCATAGAACACCAACAATTTTTTCTTTGAAATCAAAACAGAATCATCGTCTTCAAACTATTGCCGCAAAAACCTTCACCCATTTCACTTAACAGATAATTTTCAAATATTGCAAAAATTGCCGAAATGAGCCAAATTGATTTATTTAGAATCAATGAAAACTCAATTATAATACGAACGATAAGGTCTTGTAGAATAAACAGATTGACTTGATTTATTCTCTTATGATTAGTATATTCAAACCATGATGATATATTTCAACAACTTTCAAATTATCAAGTTGAAAATCCAATAATAATAACGCGCCCTTAATGTTCTTTCCTCGAAGGTTATTATCTCTAATAACCTTACTAATGACAACCAGATTCAGGAGAAAATTCACATAATCTTCTATATTATATGAAATGAATCTTTTGAAAGTCCACAAATGTGATTAATAAATTGTGTATTTTGAGAAATCTAGTAAATGTTGTTTTCTTGACACAAATCGACATGACAAAATAACAATCATTCAGTTTTTCTCATTTTTAAAATACAATAGAGAATAAGGACCTCTTCACTGATATAACAGTAGTGCTCATTTTAAAATACCTATTCTGTTATGTACGTAATTCAATGGATAAATCATCACGATTTCAATGGAAACGAATCGGGGCAGATTAGAGGAGTCTCTCTTAAAAAACAATCATCTCACCATTTTGATCAGTATTCTTCAGTAGACTGAGCACAACCAATCAAGACAGAAATTAATAACTAATAAGTCCCGATCGATTGAACTGCGGAATTCAATTAGAGGGATACCCTCATCTACTCACGTTCCAGAGAATGAATTAGAAGTCCGGATATGTCACCGTTCTGACCTGAATTTCGAACTGATCAAAGGAATGTTCGTTAGGTTATCGCGGTGGGCTTCCCGAAAAATATTGAAACTGAATTATTGGCAATGGGGTGGATTCAAATTTAATTTAACGTCGAGGGTGGTAGAAATGAAATCATGGAATTTTACATAGGGTGAAAATCTGGCTTTGGAACGAAGTCTGTTCGAACATTTCTTTGTTATTTACAATGAAAATAAATATCACATTCGATAATTGAATTCTGTAAACTGCAGTGAAATTCACATACTTAATAGTATATTACATACCGAGGTGGGAAGTGTTACATTACTGTGGAGAGAGTTAGTTCACTGAGGCGCGTAGCGCCTCAGTGAACTAATATCTCGAGACAGTGATGTAACTTTCCACCGAGGTTTGTATGCTATTTTATTTACAACTATAATCTTCTAAACAAAAATTCGGAAAAAAAGCAAATTTTTCATTATTTTTTCTCGAACGTCAACAATAAAATTACAAAGACAATCATGGAATGATGATGACAACTAACAACAAATAACTTATTTTCCCAATAGTGAGTAGGCGGGTGTTTAATAAACACTTCAAATTTGTCAGCTCTTGTCAGTGTCCGGACCGTGTAATTTAATTTTTTTATAAAATGTCGGATATAAAGCTGGAGTGCACACCGCCAGACATAAAGGAAGCAGCGGAGAAAGCTGAAGAAAATCTTATGCCCCAAAAAAGTAGACCGAGGTATGATGAAGCATATAATACGTGCAGAGATTGGTGCGCCAAAAAAGGGGTCACAAAAGCTGCATCGGAAAACATCGTTCTTGCCTACTTCAGTGAAATGGCTAAGACTAAGAAATCGTCAACCTTATGGTCTACCTATTCCATGATAAAAACAACCTTAATTATCAGAGACAAGGTTGACATATCAATGTATGGAAAATTAATGGCTTTTTTAAAAAGGAAAAATGCCAATTATAAACCGAAGAAATCAAATACCGTTACCCAAGAAAATGTTGATATTTTCTTAGATGAAGCACCAGAAGGATTTCTTGTTCTGAAGGTTATTATTCTAACACTAATAAAACAGTTATTTTTATTAATATTGTTCAACATTTTAGGTTGGTTTGGTAATTGGAATTTCGGGAGCCTGAAATGATGAACTTTTTAAGATGAAAGTCCAAGATATTGATATTTTGGAAAAAAAGATCAGCATCATCATTCCTCACACAAAAACATATCAAGCACGATCGTTTCTGATATTAAACACTAAATGGGTTGAAATTGTAAAGAAATATATGGAACTCCGTTCACGAATTCAAAATGAGAGGTTTTTCATGCAAATGAGATTTGGAAAAATTACCAATCAAGTCTTTGGACACAATTCCATATCGCAATTTCCGAAAAGAATAGCATCGTTTTTGAAACTAAATAACGTCGGCGAGTATACCGGGCATTGTTTTCGGCGTACAGCAGCAACTTTGATCACAAACAATGGAGGAGATGTTCTACAATTAAAGAGATTGGGAGGATGGAAATCGAGTACCGTGGCGGAAGGCTATGTAGATACTTCGTTCTCCAATCAAACGAAGAATGCTAATCTGCTCTCTGGCGAAACTACTTCCTCCAATCCTTCATCAGTCAGCATGAAGAGTTCATCATCTGTACCACAAGAACTGAACTTTTCAAGCAAAGAAATAACACATGGGTTAATGGTTTCTGTAGCATCTCACAATAACGACCATTACGATCAATTTCAATAATGTCAATAATCCATAAATATATGTACATGCAGAAATTATTAATCCTTTGTTTGAAAAGTTCAGTTCTTGTTAATTTTGTGTTTACTAATCCTAAAGAACTTAAGAAGTGCTAATGTTGTCAAGTGTGCTTATAAGTCTCAATAAAATCAAATAGGTAAATGAACTTTTTATTTAAAAAACTTAAAAAAGACATCTTCTCTCAAAATAAACAGAAAAAAAATCCTCTCAAGGGTGTAAAATTTCCCACCCACGGGTGGGAAGTGAGAGTAGGTAATATGTCAGTTTCACACTTTTTAAACGTCAGTAATGATGACATTACATATATAGTTGTAAATAAAATGACTTTACCGATATTTATTTAATAGCGCCCACCTCTGTCTCAACAAAAAACTCCTCTACCTACAATGCCAGAAAGTTATACAATCATCACCTACCATTGGAGCTAAAATCTATAAGTACATACAAAAAGTTCCGAAGTTCGACTGAGGCTTCTCTTCTGGAGAGACCATTTTACTCAGTAGTAGAATTTTATTATGTAACTGAATTTCACAATTTACCATAGACCCTTGAGTTCCACATTTGGTAGCAACATATCTTAATCTTTTCTTGTAATATAAAAAATCTGTTTAATTCAATTTAATTGACAAATAAATGTTCATACATAATTGACTCATAAATGTTTGTCTATTTTATTCTTTTATTTTGATGGAATGTTGTTTGGTTCAACTATTGAAAGAGCGTTTTGTTTGGTTAGTTATTATTATTAAATTTTGTTTTTAATTTTTTATATGTGCTCTCTCTACAAAATTTTGTAATTTTACATGACAATAAAGCTATTTCTATCTTTCTTTCTCTTTCTCCCAAATATTAACAGATGTTATCCACTACTATAAATCACTCGCCTATCAAACCGTATCATAATTCAACTCTCAACAAAAGTTCACTTGAATTAAAATTCCCTCTCATCAAATGTATCATTAGGAATAGTTAACGGATGATAAATGTTTTCCGGATCATCTCCACTACAAAAATAAATGTCATCAATTGAAACTGAACTAGAAACTTGAAGAGGTTGTATTTTCATAGAAGAAATAAAGTAACCTGAAGGTCTCCCCGGAGATTCATTATTTTTTATTCAAACCCTCATTTTATGTGCTAACTATATTGCTACTAATTCCTTGTCGTATGTTACATCTTAGACTGTTGAGGAATGAGAGCTGAGAATTGATAGTGATACAACAAAATCTACAATAAGATATAAAACATTTGTATTCTTCTTTACTAAACACAAACCAATTATCAATAAGATATGAGGTAATGATTGAGTTTAAAATTAGTACATTGTAATGAATAATATGCTCATTTTCATAACTTAAAAAAATATATTAATTGCAATTTTATCACCAATCCATCATTTGATTATTTATTTTATTCTATTTCTCTATAGAGTTGATAATTGATTTGATTGTGCCTGTTATTGAATACATAAAATAACTTCCCTCTGACCAGGTGTTCCTCGACATCACTAAAATTTTTTTCCTTACTTTCTTCGATTCAGTTTCATACTGAATTTTCCGTCAAAATCTTGAAAACAATTAAAAGGCTTTATACTCGTAATACGAACATAAATATTGAAAATTGACTAGATTTGTTATTCAGAAATATTGAATACATCAAAATAACACAATGTTGAATACTTCAGAAAATATATAAAAATGAATCTACTTCTTTTTTATTTTATTAATTTTATGTCACTTCACCGTGAATTCAAACTTTGAAATTTTATATATAAATATATATATATATATATATATATATATATATATATATATATATATATATATGTATATATATAATTATTCATTCGAATTGTTGTTGCCTGTGAATTATTTCTAATCTCTTGATAATTATTAGCAATAACAGGCTTGTTGAATCTCAAAAAACTCGATTTTATTAAAAAGTTGACGTTTCGCCACGACATTCGTGGCTTTATCAAAACTTTTGAAAAAATTGAAATTTCTTTGACATTTATTGATTTGAAAAAATTTGAATAGAAAAAGACTACTATGTTTCACTAAAATTTTTCGGCTGTGGCCGTAATGAGAGTGTTTTGAAAAAAAGATAAATTGTACCCTATTTTTTGACTTTTCAAAATCAAAATAATTTGAACCTATTTCGGACATTACGTGGGTAAAGGTTTCTGTGGTTTCCCTTACCATCTAATAATAACAGATTTGAATGTTAATATTGGACTGAATAGCACGTAATAAATAACAAAGAACGGCCACAGCCGAAAAATTTCAGTGAAACATAGTAGTTTTTTTCTATTCAAATTTTTTCAAATCAATAAATGTCAATGAAATTTCAATTTTTTCAAAAGTTTTGATAAAGCCACGAATGTCGTGGCGAAACGTCAACTTTTTAATAAAATCGAGTTTTTTGAGATTCAACAAACCTGTTATTGCTAATAATTATCAAGAGATTATATATATATATATATATATATATATATATATATATATATATATATATATATATATATTATATATATATATATATATATATATATATAAATATATATATATTTATATAAATATATATATAAATATATATATATATAAATAGAGAAATATATATATATATATATATATATATATATATAAATATATATATATATATATATATATATATATAAATATATAAATATATATATATATATATATATATATATATATATATATATATATATATATGTATATATATAACTCAAAAAAATATAATTTTATAAATGGAGGTAATAAATAAAAAAAAATTATAAAGCACTAATATTCAGTATATTTGCTTCGAAGAAATATATCAACTCGAACCAATCAATCACTCAATTGTATTTAAGCAACTATATTATTCATTTGAAACAATAAACATTTTTCATAAATACCTTACAATAATTGATATTGGGTATTTCAAAAAATGCTAAATAATTCCGAGGAATAAATAGACAATTAAAAAGAGCTTGCTATAATGACGAAATGAAAGAGCTCAATAATACAATAAGAGATCCTGTGAAACTTTGTTGAAACGAATAAATTAATTTCGACCTCCCTTTAATTCGTTCACACCCATCACAAGGTTTTATAATTTAAAACTGATTATTCATTATTGAAGCTTTATTCATAACAATTTCAATCAAACGTTAGGTAATAGTTGCTGAATTCATCCAAATTCTAGAAATATATGATATCACATACTAACAAAATGTCTTTTATCAGAGAAATATTATCAAAGATAACATTGTTTTACGTAAAATATAAATGCCAAATAACAAACAATAGAAATAAATAAAATTTTATATCATAAAAGGTTAAAATTCAAAATAGTACGAATGTATATCGAATGAATGATCAATTTTCAACACTAAAGTTGAGCATGTAATGTACGTAATACTGGGTTAAAATTTATAATTGGTAGTTTAGTCGTCTCCTCCTGTCATCACCTCCATAAATTCTGTAATAGAACACATTTCTAAATAAGCTATCTCTAATATGTATAATGAAATGAAAAAAATGAGGTGAAACTTTCGAGAAAAATAAGTAATTTGAGGAAAACAAATTAAATATTTCGAATTTTACAATTGTTATCAAATTTTTTTTTTGTTATACAATTTCATTTCTGAATATTTTATATGAATAATCAAATCATGAGAAATATACAAGTTGACTATGGTCAATTTAATATATTACATAAAGTGAACAAGAAATATTCTTCAAGGAGTTATAAAATTATGAAACAACTTTCCAAGGGAGCTATTCCGCGACGAGAATTTTAGATTCACAATCCAACGGTGAATTATAGAAAAGTAAAGTCACCCTAACTCAAAACTTCTTTACAGCTGTTGTTTCGATCTTATTAGATCTCATCAGTGCAGATTATTCGAATCGTAGTGAATTAACAAATTACTAACTTATTGTTCCCCAATACAAATCGCGGTCTGACTACTATCTGAAAAACAGCCCAGAGCGCTCTCCACCAAAGATAATGGATTTTGAGTGTAGAATTCTCGTCGCGGAATACATATAACCAGCTCCCTTGGAAAAATGTTTGATAATTTTTTGAACTATTGAAGAATATTCCTTATTCACTTTATGTAATATTCTATATGGTTTTGTCATTTTTTACCATCAAAATCTACAGTTCCTGAACCGTCTGTATCAATTTCAGTGATCATCATGTCCAATTCATCACTCGTCAGTTTGTCATCCAATTCCTTCAGAATCTCTTTCAGGGTTTTTGTTGTGATATATCCGTTTCCTGTGAAATTTAAATGTAACATTAGGATTTAATTTCTCACACCAATCTTTTTCACCTTCTTTATCGTACAATCTGAAGGCCTCTTTCAGTTCTTGTTGCATAGCCTCAGCATCTTCCTCAACCATGAATCTTGAGGCGAGAGTTACGAACTCTTCAAACTCCAGTTCTCCAGATCCTGCAATACGTAAATTTTGTGAATTTTTTGGAAAAGTTGATTGGGATCATTGACTGAATGTTCAACTCTCACAATATAGCACGAAATTCTTAGTTATAAGATTCAAGTGTATTATATTCTCTTAGGCAAAGAATAAGAAATGAAGACGTCAGAGACAGCACCAGGATAACAGATATTATCGAGCGCATCGCAAGCATGAAATGGCAATGGGTTGGACATGTGGCTAGGCAAGACTGCGATCGATGGACTTCAAGACTCGTTCAATGGAGACCGAGAGGAACCAACCGGAGCAGGGGAAGACGCCAAAAACGATGGCTAGATGACATTAAACGACACGTGGGATGACACTGGTTCCATCTGGCGAGAGACAGGGGTGCATGGAAACCAGAAGGAGAGGCCTTTATCCAACAGTGGACAGTTACAGGCCGTGAATGATATTCTCTTACTTATTCAGGAATTTCAAAATGAGAGGTAGAATTTGTAGCTGATCCCATGACATATTAAGAAAATAGTTCTTGATCCTTTTTCAATTCCATAAATTTTTTCAAGAGCAACTTTCAAGAAAAGTGAAAGGTTTTTCTGATTTTTGTGTATGTTTCAGTAAATTCAGAAAAATAGCAGTTGAATTGGATCAAGTGAGTGCAAAAAGTTTGTAGGTGCAGAGTTTGACCATGACAACATTATTCCTTTGCAGGACGAAATTGAGCCTCATAAAGCAGCTTGTTCGGCGAAAACAGATTTTTAGCACAAAGTAGATAACTAGGATGCTGTGAAGCTGACTTGGCATCAGGTTATATTGGAGTTGAGACCGATTCATAAAAGAATTGGTTTATTGGTTAATTATTATGTTGGCTAGTATTAATTGGAAAGAATAAATGGAGGAATGTAATTTATACAGTATCTCTTTATCGTAGAGTATTTTTATCGATTTCCACTTAATATTTTTGTGCATTGCTATGTCACCAGAAGAAAAACACATGATAAATAATAGATTCATCTTGAATAACAATAAGTAGGGTCAAGGAGAAGACATAATTAAAGATGCGATTCTTCCATGAATATAAAACCTGTTTTCACACAGAAAAGATTATTTGAGTAATAATCGAAGATTCTTTTCAAAATTTTAAAAACAATTTTCATTATTGGAAATACGTTTCCATTGTACTTGGCACCTTCTGAAAAACACGGTCGATTTCCGGAATACATTTTTCGCCCTCGGTTTATAAAGCATTAATACGATAGTTATGGTTGGTTATTGTTGATTGTTGGTTATTGTTAATAGTTATGGTTGGTTATTGTTGAGTTGAAAACACGAATCAACGTCAATTAGATAAATTTGAAAGAAAATTCTAATTTTGAATGTTCTTAGTTTTGCCGTTCATTTTATATTGAACGGCAAAACTAAGAACATTCAAAATTAGAATTTTTTTCAAATTGATCTAATTGACGTTTATTCATATTTTTTTTCTCAGAAATAACATTCAAAATAACTCCGGTTCGAAAAGGCCAAAGGGCTTGACTATATTTCATCATTCAACCTATACAAGTATCTGAATCACTTATTCTCATTGGCCATATACAACAGCCAAGAGAGAGCTGGGATTTGATACCACGATCCTCAGTATACGAACGACAAAAGCACGAAACTCAAATGTCAATCTTCTTCTACATTGAAACATGGTAATTCACTTAAAGTCAAGGAAAATAGGCAAATATTTCGATCTTATTAGATGACATCAGTGCTATATATACTAGAGAAGGAGTGAGAATTTATCCTAACTTAGTCGTATTTATTACAGTTACATAGCGGTTCATAAAGACACAGTTGCATTACCCGAGGCGACATACCTATTTGTATACCTCGAAAATCGAAATCGAAAGAAATTTCGGTGCAAACGAAATGTATCTAGGGCCGAGGGCCGAGCGCGTAAGAGTAGTTAAGAGCAGCAGGCAAGGATAAGCATAACATTCGAAAGCGTCGGCATTTTGAACATGACGATTATTTCTCGGCCTTTTTTCGTCATGTTCAGCTTTATTTTTAACATTTTTCTCAGCGTTTTCATGTAAAACCAAGATGAACGTTTTGAACTATGAGAATTCTACTTTCAAAATAGTTTTTGTAAATTGAAATCGGACCATACCTGTCGCATTTAGGTCTGCTGGAAAATTGCATAGTAAAATATTCAAATCGCCACAGATCAGAAACTTTGCATCGGACAGTTCCTGCTCTTCGCACAAATGAAGTTTATATTGATAAATAATACTAACCGGAGGATCTACGTTACAACTCAAAAAATAACCGAGTTATGAATTTTTGAAAAAACTGCATTTTGGCCGGTTTTTTCCATTTTCCCTTAGTCTAAGGGTCTGATCGTGTCGCCTGACCTCTCATTTTTTTCGTCTTTTAATTTTCTACAATAAATTTATTGACACCATTACGATTACTCTGATAGTTTCAATTTTGTAAGCAAAAATCTAAAAGAAAAGCGATTTTTTGCATAAAATTGTTAATAACAAAGATATAAATAATAAAGTCAAGTGAAAAACATATCACTATATCATGTGGAACTATTTTACAAACAATGGCGGAGCTGGTTGTCTTCTAACAGTTTTTACATGAAAAAATCTATGTAGCTTGGCCTAATATGTCCCGATAAAACATTCAATTTTTAACTTACACTTAAAAATTGTACTTACCGTCTGCATCTACTTCAGATATTATTTCATTCAACGTTTCGTCAATGGTATGCACCCCCAACATTCCAAGAATTGTTCCAATCATTACTGTTCCGATGCTTCCTTTCTTTTCGACATCGAATGTGTCGAACGCATTCTTCAAAACTATGGAAGATAAATATTAATAACCAAGAGTTTGAGAATTAATGAAGATTTCAAATCATAATATAAAAATTTCATCATTATGAATTTATACTATACTCACGAGCAATTTGTTCTTTGCTGAGGCCTTCCTCCTGAAATTATTAAATTAAGTATGTCAACTGAATCTGAGACTAAACATTATTATTTTAATAATATGGAAGGTATAATTCACCACCCCACTTCAACTTTTTCGAAAGGAATACTGAACATAGTTTGTGGTTGAAATTTTTTTTTCAACCCCATTAATTGAGTGAACTATCATAACATGATTGAGTGAAAATTGAGACTTCGTTTGTATGTATTTCACTTTTGGAAACAACAAAATAAAAAAATATATTCATAATGGCAACATTATATAGAAAATGTATATATGAAGTTTTCTCCTAGAAATTAATGATAGTTTTTCAAAATAAAACAGAAATATAAAAGTAATTATAATAAAAATTTAGAAATATCTAAATACTTCTTGATATTCTGAATTTAGTTCTATCTTTAATATATTACTTCAATAATATTCAATGGCGTAATTTTATATTTCAATAAATTTGATTACTGTTATTTATTGAAACGGAAAAGAATATACAAGGCGCGAAAAAAAGCTTGACTTATATAAAACATTTTTAAGATGTTCATAATTACCATATACCATAGAAAAATAACTATTGTTATAATTTCAAGTTGGGTAACGTCCTACTGAAAAAATTATTATGATGTAATGATAAACTTCATAAATTTCGAAAAGACATTAATAGCTTGATGATTACAAGAAATAAATTAAGGAGCAAACACAAACGTGTCAATTAGTTATTAAAAATTATAACTTACCGTCATGACTACTGAGTTATGGTCGTACCAGTACAAACCACAAATCTAAAGTGACCCCACAGCTTTTGATGTTAATCTTTTTATAAATTTTAAGATTCTACTCGCAGCTGATGACATGCTTCACATTCGTAGTAAAACAATATTTTCATGTTTGAATCTATATGTGTGAAATTCTATTACATACAGGAACGTACTGAAATGCGCTTCTTATTACTTCATGGATTGAAGAGACAGTTCCAGATCTAGGAAATATACATAAGGCACTGAAAACCAGAATATTCTCCGAAATCAACTCCATTGTTGTTCCAGAAAAAAGGAACTTGCCTATTTCAGTATTCGCTCTATACACTTTCATTACTTGTTAGAGCGCCATACGAACAATTATATAGCAGTACAAAAAGCTGTAATATTGAATGGGATCTATTAATGAAGAACAAAAATAATTCCCAATAAATTATGTGCCTAAATTTATAACAGACTATCGAAAAATAACGTTAAAACGATTTGTACAAATAAAAGAAACTTGAAGTTATTCTTCGTAAATAATAAAGAAAAATCAAACATCGGAGAAAACAGTGGTGTTTACAAAATATTTTGCGACGAATGTCCTGCTTTCTATATTGGACAAACAGAAAGGAATATGAACATTCGTATTGAAAAACATAAAAAGTCAATTTTAGAAAATAAAAATACTACTGGCTTCTCCGAAAATTCTATAAAATTTAATTATTTCCTGGATTTCAACAAAACTCAATTGTTACATTCAGGTAACAAAGGAAGGCGCTTCGACCTTCTTGAAATTCTCGAAATAAGTTCCGCCCATAATAGTCAATTACCCCTTATGAATGTACAAATTGATTTTCAGGTATCACCTTTGCTTTTGTCTGTTTTATAAAATAAGATGTAATACTCTCCTGTTGTTAGTCTTGATAATGAGTTCATAACTCGAAACATGTCGACTATTCGTTACTGCTAAATACAGTATCTAAATATTTTTATATAGTGAAACCTGTGTTTTTAAAGTTTTTACTTTATTGTATATATATATATATATATATATATATATATATATATATATATATATATATATATATATATATATATATATATATATATATATATATATATATATATATATATATATATATATATATATATATATATATATATATATATATATATATATATATATATAAGATAACACCATTACTTGTCTCTGGAAAGATGAAAAATAAAATATACCTTTAACAAGAAACGGAGATGAAAACAGAAGAAAGAAAAAATATAAAGAAAACGACAATGAAAACGAAAAAATAGAAATAATAAAAATAATTTTCAGCATAATCATAATTTTACTACAAAGAATAAAGTTTTTATAATTTCCATAACACCTTGAATTATCCTCGAGACTCATTCAATAACATGGAGAACCATTTTAATTATCTAATTATATTAACACACTCACAAATTCGATAAATAAAATGCTTCAGTAAGATAGCGAACCTACGTAATTAGTAAATATTTGAACACAATTCAAATCATGCCTCATCATGCAATTGAATGTAACTGAATCAAATGTAACTTTCGATATCAATACGGATTTAGATAAGAGATGAAGATAATTGATTAGTATTATTACTACTATCAACTGTGTGAGTTTTTCTGTATAAAATGGTCGCAAAAATTTTTATCAAACCAATTAATCTGCTCTAAAAATTGGTTTCTCTCATGAATAAGATCCATATTTTCTCTACAAACATTTTACTAAGGAATTTTTTTTCTGTGAAAATCAAAAACTCATAGAATTATCTTCGTCTCATTATTGAATCAAATATTCATTAATCAACATGAGAACCAACTTTGAAGGCCCAAAGTTCCCTAAGCCGATTCTGTCGAAAAGCAAACAATACGGCCAATTTTCCGAAAGCTTTTAATGAAACGAGACATATGTATGTTATACGAGCCATACGTGAACTATAATCGACTATTAATTTTATAGTTGCTTTCGTTAATTGGCAACTAACCAGATACAGCGATAGGTACAGCACTGGAATTGCAAACTGCTGTAAGGTACACATGTTATAGGGGATTTCGGATTTTCTCGTCTGTTCAGCGATCTATCTTCATGCCTTATAAACATCCTTGTCCTATTTTTAGTTTTAATTAACGCACTAGTTTGCTTATATTTAGTTGAAGAAAAAACCATTTTGGATGAGACATACATTGAACACTTTTATTAGCTTCTCGTTTATCGAGTCAGATAGGATATCTTTCCAACATAAAGTTTATGAAACAATAATCATAGTTATTTACACTACACCGGAGACAAGTGATGCCAGCAAGAACACTTGCCTCCCGATTTGTGTATTATATTTTTTCTACTCCAGTTCTCCCAAATTAAAAAAAAACGGGTAAACTGTAAACCTACAAAGGTCGTATTTTTCGAGTGAAGCTCATCACGTAGAGTTGTGATTGGAACGGAATAAATTATAGTTTGAGAAAACACGCTTGGATAGCAAAACCGTAATTGAAATAAGAAATTTATTTCATTCAAAATGAATAAAACGTTCTCGAGGTTCATCACGAAATGGCGAAACAGGTCGAGATGCAATTCAAATGAAAAAGTCTTCGCGAAATTCAGGGCTGTTGAGGAAAAGAATTGAAACGTGCAAAAGAACGTATTTATTTCAACATGATCTCAATCTACGTACCAAATTTCAACCCTCTGACTCAATTCTCAGAAGCTGTGGAGTTCAGCAAATCTTCAAAAAGCAAGAAAAAAACGAAATATCCACTTAAAACTAGCGGCGCATGAAAAAATT